>JABSNV010000365.1:0-90045 GCA_024085815.1 Flaveria linearis | reverse complement strand
AAAAAAAAACATACTAATGAGACTATTTATAATATAGTTAATATGTTTTTTAAGTTTTCTTTTTAAACATGTTAGATTCTAACAAGTTTGTATTTGTAAAAGTGTTGGGGTTAGGCGTCAATAATTATTGCTTTGTTGTTGTGAGAAGTTATTTGATGTTGTTTTAAATTTACATGAGGGTAGGTGTCATATTTTCTTGGGGTCGGTCGAGATTATATCATATATAGGAACAAAATAAAACTTTCAGGGGTGCGGGTGAACTTCATGGGGTTAACTTGGGTCCGCCTATGAAGCTGGAGGACGACTTAATGGTAGATCTGTGGATTGTTTCTTTAGAAGGTATTTTGCGAGAGTGTATGTTATCTGAAATTCTTGTTGTAAGTCGATTGAAGCACAAAGTGCCCTAGTAAAATTTATTAACATCATGCCACAATCTGTATGAATTCCTTTCTTTATATTGTTTTTCCACTTTGGGTGATACAAACTTTAGGATTTTAGCGGCTTAGAACCCTAAGCTTATACTAATCCATAGTTAGACACTCGGGTTGGCGACCCTAGTCGGAAGAAAAATGTTTAAATACCGAGAAAGATTAGTATTTGTGTTATTTATACATTTCTTTTCGTGTTCGTGTTCGTGTTCTTAACATGGGTGATGGGGATGAATGTGGTCAATCATATAGGGGTAAATTTTTGGTTAAAGATTGAAAACACTTTAACTAGGAATTAAAACTAGGTGTAATCGTCCCTGTTCGTTTTAAACAGAAGTCCTAGCGGATGTTTAGTGATTGATTAGCATTCTCATGTTTGCATAAGATTATTTTTACATTACGTATGACTAGACTAGTTTTTTATACTCCGGAGTGTTGCGGCTGAAACGTACGTGACGTGATAAAATATAAACTATAATCAACGAACTCGTTCCCGAACTAAATTTATGTTGAAATATAGAGTAATAAAATTTTATACCGTCAAATGAAAACGTATTGCATTTGACATGACTTCAAATAAAATTTACGTTGAAATATAGATCAACTCAAAACGTACATATATAAGCACGTGTTGCGGCGCTATGTGCGACTACCATTGCCCCGACTCGATTTGAAACTAGATTTATGTTGAAACATAAAGTAACTCGAATTTATACCATCAAATAAAAATGTATCATGCTTATCTCGACTCGTTTTCAAATAAAATTTACATCGAAATATAAACAAACTCATAACATACTAAAAAAATAAGCAAGAAAAAGGGCGGGTCTACATGGAGCCGAGGGGTAGCCTCCGCTACCCCTCAACTTTTTATGGGTAATGTATTTACGGTTTTACGTTACCCCTGAGAAAATATTACGTTACCGTTAAATTTTTTTTAACTCAACACTTTATAGAAAGTTTTAAATTTTATAAAAAATAATCTTATATTTTATTAAAAACAAACATTTTATAAAACATAAATAACCAATAAGCTCAAAATGTCCAATAGTCTAATACAATAATAATTAACAAGCCCAAAATAAAAATAAATTCAAAAAACATTAAACAACTTAAAAAACGTAACTAATTAGCCTAAATACCCATAACCTAATCAAACATAAAACTTAAAATAAAAAAAACAAATCCATCGCCCGATACCCCTATCAACCTTTCGTCCCTTCCCAGGCCACAGCCAGTCAACCACCATCCTCCCACAATGCCAATCACCCCACGTCCCCACCGCCGGTCGTCAGGCTGATCACCGCCAAACTGCCTCTTGCTGTGGCGCCCCTTGTCACCACTCACATGTGATCTTTCACTAATTTACCGTACACTTTAAGGTAACATTTCTAGTATTTATTCTTATTACACTGTGGAATTAGGGATTTAGAATTAATATTATTCCCTCTAATATTTAAGTGTATTTGTTTAAAAATCAATGGTTATAAGGTTTATTTTTAATATTTAGGGTTTATACAATTAGGTATATGAAGTAAGGATTATAAAGATAAATTAAAGATTTGATATTAAAATTACGTATTTAAATTGTGTTATTTTAAGTGCAATTTAATCTTATTGTGTTATTTGTTATAAATTTAAAGATTTAACAGAGAAAAAAACAAGTTCTTATTGGTAAATTTTTAACAGAAATTTCAAGAGTGTGATATTGATTCTAATAATGATGATGATATTAGGCCAACAACTCCTTTGATTTTAATTCATTCGGGTTCAATTCCTCCAATCCCAAATGGATTTGATTGAATGATTTTACTTTGCACCCCTTTATTAATATAAATGTACGATAAATTTTTTTACTAACCCCTAAACTTTGTTTCTAGAGATAAATTTTTTTACTTAACCCCTAAACTTTGTTTCTAGATCCGTCATTGAAAACATTTATATTTGGCCCGACTTGTTTTCGAATAGAATGTATGTTAAAATGTAGATGGACTGGAATTATACCGACACGTACATAAAACATAAACGTAAGTCATATAATAGAGAGTGGCGTGTGTGCAACTTTTCATTCCTACAAAATTTACATGTTTGACTCATAGATGCTGTTGTCACAAGATCATCATACAAAAGGCCGAGGTTGATTTTACAGACCATGAGACAAAATCAATTATATATTTATATGCAAATGCTTGGTTTAAAACATGTAGTCATGGGCAAGAAGGTTGTAGTTGTTAATAAGTAGTCAGTTGTAGAAACCACCAAACACTTAAGGTTTTGTAGTGATACCTGATGCTTAGGTTTACATATACGGACTTTAGTTATCGAAGTGAAATAGTAATTCTATACTATTAATAGTAAAAGGAAATGAATAGTAAAATATGAGATTGTGGCCGTTCAATTGAAATCTACGGTCATCAACACGTTGGGAAATGTGCCACCCACCATCTCCATCTTAAACAAAGAGAATCACAGGGATGCATCATCTTTATGGGTTTTTCAAGTTTTCATCATGCCTCCAAGGGGAGGCTTTCTAGGTGATGGTGTCGCAGGCGACGAGGGCGATAGCGGTGGCGGTTGGCCATTTTATTGCCTCCTGTTCACACCTCCGATTGATTCGTAGAGAGGGGGGGGGAACCGTTGCCGCCTCCATCGTTGTCGGCCGTTGGAGGAATTACCGGTGTGCCAACCGGCTCTGTTTGTCGTCACGGTCTGCAACCCCCTTGTGATCTCGGTTTTTAAGCGTGGCGGTGGCGGTGGCTTCTCTGATATGTCTTTGGTTTGCATGCCTTCCTTCTCCCTAGGGAAGCCCTAAACTCGTCGCCGTTGGTGTCGCCCGAATCGTCGATTTTTGATGATGTATTCAAGGGTTTTTGTGCTCGAGGTCGATGATGGTTGATGTTGCTCGCCTGAGACCTGTTGTTGTTGGTATCCCTTTTGCTTGGGTTTTTGGCACTGTTGTTGTCTCTTCTCTACAATTCAGGCTATGATGTATCTCTTCCATTTGGCGTCGTAACCTATGTTGCAGCCATGACGGAGATCTGAGCCTCCAGTAACATGATTTGTCTTTTGACTGCTTGATTATGATCGGTGTTAACTTTAGTTGTTATTTTGTTGTTAGAATTCATGATTCTTGGTTCACCTTCGTATATGTTTCATTGTTTTAGTTCGGTTGTAATCTTGATTTGATGATAGTTAGAATTGATATTCACAAGATGTATTTTGTATTTGCAAGTTGTCATTATGAGGTTGCCATTTGAGCCTAAGATCCACATTTGTTAAACCATTCGAGAAAGTTATGTTTGAAGGCTATGACGATAACCAAACACATGTTGTGTTGTTGTTTTTGCTTGGCGAATGAAAGTTTGCAGTCACAGCGAGTCACCATTTCCGAGCCTTATCTTTTTTGTGTGTGTGTTGAGACAACGTGGTGCGCGGTAGGCACACATTGTTTTGGGTTTTCCTTAGACGTTTCATGCAAATGTTCATTTGGTGACTTTGTTAAGGATTTATGTTGTGTGTTTGTATACTTTGTTGATAAAAGGGCTGTGAAGCCCCACCACAACGCTGTAGGTTGATTTTGTGTGGCCATCGTTTATGGTTGGTAGCCACTATCGAACACCTATTCTGAGCCTGATCTATTAAACGCACAACGCGCGTTGTGGACTCACCTAGTTTTATATTATTTTAACAAAAAAGTTATCCATTGTTGATTTTTTGGACCAAATATGAAAGCAAATATGATAGTTAGGGACTATTTCCACAGAGTTTAAGGTTTAGGGACCAATTTTAAATTTTATGCAAACCATATGTCCATATGTAATTTACTATTTTTAATGGAAATGTTCAAATAAAAGATTTCTAAAACTAAAACTATAATAAGTAATTTTAACCATGCATCCAAATAATAAATGGTGAAATTCAAATTATAGGAAAAAGTTTATTCGAGAAGTATTTTAAAAGTAACCATTTTTTAACTTTTTGCCAGTTTCTTAATTTTTTAAAAGTTCACAACTTTTATGCACGACATTATTTTATAAACATCACATTATAAAACAAACGTTTTTTAATCTTTAAAATAGTACAATATTGTTATATAAAAGTTAATTTTTTTAGTTTTTAAGCTCATAACTCGTCATTGTATCTTTAGTGCAGTTCATTATATCTTTTTGTTAAGTTATTGTGTTTTTTAATAGAGTAAATTACTATTTTGGTCCCTGTGTTTGGTCATTTTAACCGTTTGAGTCCAAAAATGAATTTCTAACAAATCAAGCCCTATGGTTTGTATTCTATAACTATTTCAGTCTAATACACTAACAGAGTTAGATTTTTCAGTTAGTTTTTAATAAAATGACCAAAATACCCTTGGACTGAAATGGTTATTTTTAATAACCTCAGGGACCAAAAAAAAAATTACTCTCTCACACAAACATATTATATATATATATATATATGTTATATACACGGAATTTTTTTTATTTTTATTTTTCAAATTTTTTTACATTTTAATTTAAATCGCTCGGTTTTAAACGTCGTATTTAAACCATTCTTTTTATCTAACAGAAAAATTAAAATCGTTTGGCTTATTATACTTTTTATTTAAACTGTTAAGCTACTTAAATGTCCTTTTAATCTATTTGTTTTATTTAAACCGCAAATTATTTTTTAATTGTTATTTTATTTAAACGCGTTTTTTTAATCGCTCAAATCTATTACGCTTCTTTTTAAATTTTTTTGTATTTATACATGTTTTTCATTATTCGGCTAGTTTAAACGTAATTTTATCATGTTCTTTACTATTCGTTTATTAAAATGCTTTCTTTTCAACAATTCATTATTAAAAACATCTTTTTCTCTTTTTGATTCTTTGTCATAAATTTATGTCATTTGTATTATTTAAGGATTAACTTGAGTTTGATTATTACAATTAGGGCTTTTACAATATTAAAATTATATGTGTTTAGTTTATTTAAACTTTTTAAGTTAATCGTTGCGTTTGAATAACAATCGATTTGAAAGACGTTCAAATAAGGCAAACAAGTTTAGAACGAAGTTTAATTTGTTGAACGGTTTAAAAAGCTATTTAAATAAAACATTTGAAAAGCAAAAGATTTTAAAAGACATTTAAGTAAGATGAACGATTAAAAAATAAATTTAAAAAGCCGAATGATTATAAAAATATGTTAAAAAGCCGAAAGATTTTAAAGCCGAACAATTTGAAGATTAGTGATTTTAAAATTGTTTAAAAAACCAACCTTTTAAACTTTAAAAACCAATTGTATAAAGAGTGATGTTCGGAAGCCAAATGGTTTATAAACACTTAAAAATGTTTTTTAGTAATTAAATTATCAGTTTAAAATCCAAACGGTTTAAAAATATTTTTAAAACTTTAAAAAATAAAAAATAAAATATTTTAACATATAAACACATATATTAGTCAAACAGTTAAATAATTTTAAAGGTTGGTTTGAAAAAGAAAGCTTTTTAATAAACAAATAGCAAAAATACGTTCAAATAAAAGAGCGATAATTACGTTTAAACGAGCCAATAATTAAAAATATGTATAAATACAAAAAAAATTAAAAAGAAGCTTATAGAATTGAACGATTAAAAAAAATAAATAAAATAACAGTTAAAAAGACTTTGTGGTTTAAATAAATCAAAAAAATTAAAGGATCAAGGATGTTTAAGTAAGTTTAACCGTTCAAATAAAAGTATATAAGCCAAACGCTTTTAAATTTTTCGTTAGATAAGATGAGTGTTTAAATACGACTTTATAACCGAGCGATTTAAAATTAAGCTTAATATTTAAAAAACTTTAAAAAGTAAAAATAAAACATTTCGTGCATCTATATATATATATAATATAATATATAATATAATATAATACAAAATAAATAATATAATATATTTTATATAATATAATATAATATATATATATATATAATACAAAATAAATAATAGTAATAGTAATATATATATATAATATATTTTTATATAATATATATATAATATGTTTGTGTGAGAGAGTAATTACATTTTTGGTCCCTGAGGTTATTAAAAAATACCATTTCAGTCCAAGTGCATTTGGTCATTTTATTAAAAAATAACTGAAAAATCTAACTCTATTGTATGTATTGGACTGAAATAGTTATAGAATACAAACCATAGGGCTTGATTTGTTAGATAATTCATTTTTTAGACTCAAATGGTTAAAATGGCCAAACCACAGGGACCAAATAGTAATTTACTCTTTTTAATACTATTGTATTTTTCAACAATGATTATTTTTAAAAAATATAATAATAGATAACATTGTTGTGTATCTTTAATATGTAAAATAATAATTGATTAACAACTATTTAATTTAATAAATAAAAACAATGACAAAATAACACAATAGTGAAAAAAATTAATGATAGATAACAAGTTTATATAATCTATAATAAATAATAACAAAAATAAGACAAAACTCATAGTGATCAAGGTAACAAACTTATAGTATTTTATAAAACTCATAGTGTTCAAGGTAACACAATAATAACAAAATAAAACAAAACTCATAGTATTTTATAAAACTTATAGTATTCAAGGTAACACAATGATGATCAAAATCATAATGATAAAAACAAGTTTATATAATCTATAAATAATAATAATAATATTGACATTATGTTATATTCAACATTATGAGTATTAAAAAAATATATAGATGAAATATATTATTGTGTACTTCTAATTGTAAAATACAATATAGATAATAATTTATATAATCTTTAAAAACAATAACAAAAATAACACAAATTGATCTCAAATGTAAAAAACAATAATTAAAATTATAACAAATGATATAAAATATATGATACAATAACTAATATTTAACATAATAAATGTAAGACATAATGAGTTGAATGACCAAAATGCCATCCTTTTTAAACAAATAGAATACACGTGTTAAGCCCGTAATCTTTCTTAGGGTTTTACATTAAATATTTTTTTACTCTGAACCTACCCATATATAGGCTGGTATAACATCTCTAACTACTTTTTTTTCAACTACTTAACAATAGTAATAGTAGTTACTAGTAATATTTAGTAGTACAAGTGGTTCGGATGATTTACACCAAGACTTCATTAAAATAGAAGAAAGTTTTGAATTCAAGTTTTACGTACGAATTTTCTTACCTAAGGTGGGTTTACTCTTGAGGTGGTCTCAAGTTCAAGACTTATGGGGACATACTAATGTATGATCTTTTCTTCGGGCACGTGCCACCTAATGCCCAAATGTTCCATACTCGAGTAATAGAGATGATCGGGTGAGTCAGTTGCCCATAAGTGATCGAATTATCCGTTAATAAATTAAATGAAATAAAAATATCTATTACTTTCTTTAACTTCTTTTATTTAACGCATCATTCCATTAATATGTTAAATTAAACTTTTGTTAAGTTTTTTTATAAAGTTAATTTTATTGTACTATTTTTTTATAAATATATTCCATTTAATTCATTAATAAAAAAGATATATATTTTACTAGGGGTGTAAACAATATAAGACAACTCGTAAGCTACTTGAGATCGGCTAGCAACAAACTCAAATCGACGCAACTAAAACATGCTTAAGTGGAAGCTGGAGCTCATATTATTGCTCATCTAATAATGAACTCGAGCTAGCTCACACGCCTAAACGAGCCTTTTATTCTAAATCGTTTGCTCAAATCTCATATCCGAGATTGTGATACGTGTTACTCATTTGATTTGGATATTTCAGCTAGCAATTTCTTCACTCGTATTAAAAACTCTCGTTCAGTTGAATTTCATCATTTCTGTTTGTATGAAAGTTAAAGAGTTTAGTTATGGTACATTGCATTTCAATCAACTTTGGATGCTGTAGTGTTGAAGGTGAAACTTTAATTAGGATTGTAGAGGTGGTTGAAGGCTTCATATTATAATTGCAATTGAGTTTTGTTCTCGAATGTTTGAGCTGCATAATTCCAATGTCATCTCTTCGTATAATGAGATTTATGTTTTTAAAATAGCTCTTTTATCTTCTGGGAAATTAAGTTTTGCGTTTATCTAGTGTCACACCCTCAATTTTCACAAACGGAGTTTTATCGTTAGGCGTGTGACAAACCAGGATCTCAGACACGGTCATATCAAATGACACTAAATGAATTTAAAATAAACGTTTGACTTCAATCAGAGTAAAAACATAAACGAATTAAATGTCAGTGCGGAAGCGTATAACTGAAATGTAAACCAATACTAAAAGTTTGTCAAGTATTATGCCAAAACAAAATGTTCAATGCAAGATAAATGAGTTTGATGATGCATGTCCTGAGTGAGTTCCTTAACCGTGCAACGTAAGCTTAAGCGTTCCTGTGACCTGAGAAAACATGCTATGTGTCAACATAAAGTTGATGAGTTCACACGTTTAACAACAGTTAATATGTTTGAAAATGTTCGAATGGTAAAGTAATTAAAGCATATCGATAAGTAGCTAGCCTATAATCAAGTTACTTAGCGTTTCAAACCGAAGCTGACTGTTTGTATGTTTGTTGCCTTCCCGTCACGTTAACACAGATAGTGACAAATGTTAGGTCAATTACGCACCCGTTTGACCTCCAATCAAGCTAGCGCGATTAGCCCGAGCGGGGTTTGTCAAACCCAGTACTATTACTCAGAATTACCTCGCTACACATTACTAACGGTTCGAGAATGTAAGGACTTTTTAATATGTTTGCACTAACGTAACAAGCGATAAACAATAATACTAGAACCCATTTTGCAAATATGTTTGCATGTTTTCTCCCTAAAAAGAAAAAAATAAAATAGGGGCCGTCAAGACTCACCTTGAATGTACAGTCAATAAAGTTACGCAGAGTACAAGCTATTAGATTTCCGGAACACCTGGATATAATTCAATGTCTATTAATATTAATTATTAATAGTAAAACGTACGGTTTCGCTAATACGGGTCGGTTACGGTATGGGTAATCGACATTTCCCCTTCCCAATTAAGCTCAAGTACATACTAATTCACCTTTAATGCACAAAACCCAATCACCATCGTTTATACTAGATCATGTAAAAAGAAACTCGTCAACGCGTTTTAAATTTTAGACTTTAAACTAAAAACTTATATGTTAATAGTGCTTAGTCCATATATCATATTGCATAACGATCATATATAACGCACTTACGATAATATACATGTAAAAATTTATACACACATTATATCCAACATCTAACACCCTCATATAATATGCACACACATATTAAGATATTTTGCTTTCATGCACATGACCATAATAATATTTTACCTAACACCTCCCCCCCCCCCCCCCCCCCCCCTACCACGTGAGCACTCACTGTCAAATCCAACCTCATGCATACATGCATATATTTTACATGCTTGAGTCCACATAATCACTCATACTACCTAAATATAAATACCCCACACCCAAGTCATACATGTATACTTTAAATCTCCATGACAATCCACCTGTCAAATTAACCAAAAATCATGCATCACCCCCACCTCCATAACTAAATCACGCTCATTGTAGAGCACCCACAACAAGCACACATACATGGGCAGGTTACTCACCCCACAAACTCACGGCTATTATTAATATATATATATATTATATATATATATATATTATATATATATTATATATATATATATATTATATATATATATATATATATATATAAAATCAAGAACACATACATACAATTACAAGGCAATACACACCCTCACTGCAGTCATGCTTTTATATATATATATCTCCGCACACACCTGGATGCATACACACGCACGAACACATGAATCGCAGAAGCATTACACAAGATTTGTACATACACACTCGCACGCATGGCTGAACCCACCCATCTTAATACTAACCGACAGTCGTGAACGTAACGAATTATACAAACAATCTATACGAACAAATCTAGGCATATGATGGATCACAAACACACGCCAACACAACAACATACACACGGTTATACATACACATGCGATCACGAACAAGAACCATTGCAAAACCAAACCGTCGCAACCCGCAACGTAACCGAGACATAATCGAACCCGAACGTGAGACTAGCAAAAGCAGCTTTTCGACGACCCTTGTGGTTCCGGAGAGGAGCGGTTGCGTGAATTGAGGGCTGTCGGTGGTCGCTCCGCACACGATTACCGCGAAGAGTGTCGAAGTGTCTGCGCAAGTGGAGGAAGGGCTGCGTGTTGCAAGGAGAAGGGCTGTCGTTGATGCTTGTCGCGAGCAGCGATGCCGCGGCAGATGTGTCTCGGTTCGAGGGTAGAAGAGTTTTAGGTTGGCGGTGATTTGACTCGGCTACGAAGCCATATAAATGGGAGTTAGTTATCGTTAACACTATCATGTTAATATAACTATACTTCACGTAAATTAATTTGTTGATAATATAACATATAAAGTTATGACCTATATAAATATATTAGTATATATAGTAATGATATATCTATATAATATATATATATATACGTTAACGGAATCAGAGTTGGGTTAATGTCGTTACCTAAAATTACGGGTGTCACATTCATCCCTTTGTTAAAGTAATTTTCGTTCTGAAAATTAGAACATCAGAACAACGATCGACTAGTGAACAAGTGATCATTATATGGGACATAGACAAAATAGTTTTTCTAAGGATTTCCTGAATTAATCGAAAACAAAGAACGTAGGGTTTTGTGAGAGTTGCGACATCATCCCATTGTTGAAGGGAATTTCGTATCAAAACTGAAAGAAAAGATATCTTAAATGGTACCTTAAGTAGTAGATGCCTGATCGTTGAACAGCTGTGGGTACTTTTTCTTCATTTGATCCTCACGTTCCCATGTAAACTCTAGTCCACGCTTTGAGTTCCAACGGACCTTAAATGATTGGAATACGACTATGCTTGAGCGTTTTGGCCTCTCGGTCCATAACTTCCACCGGTTCTTCAATGAAATGCAGTTGTTCATCCACATCTATCTCATCCAACGGAACGATGAGAGTCTCATCTGTAAGGCATTTCCTCAGGTTCAACACGTGGAACACATTGTGTACTCCACTAAGTTCTTTGGGTAGGTTCAATTGATAGGCCACGGGGCCAACCCGTTTGACAATCTCAAACGGTCCCATATATCTAGGTTTTAATTTTCCACGTTTCCCGAAACGTATCACACCCTTTCAAGGTGACACTTTCAAAAGTACCTTATCACCAATTTGGAATTCCAACAGTCTACGACGCTTATCAGCGTAACTCTTCTGTCGGTCACGTGCTGCTGCCATGCGGTTACGGATTTGCACGATCTTCTCAGTCGTCTCGTGCACAAGTTCAGGACCTGTAAGTTGGCTTTCTCCAACTTCCGCCCAACAAATAGGTGATCGGCACTTACGCCCATACAGTGCCTCAAACGGAGCAGCTTTGATCGATGTGTAATAACTATTATTGTAAGAAAACTCAACTAACGGTAAGTGAGTTTTCCAACTGCTGCCGAAATCAATCACGCAGGCGCGCAACATGTCTTCCAAAGTCTTGATCGTACGCTCACTCTGGCCATCGGTTTGAGGATGATATGCAGTGCTCATTATCAGTCGTGTTCCCAATGACCGTTGTAAAGATTGCCAGAAATATGAAGTGAATCAAGCGTCACGATCAGAGATAATGGAAATTGGCACACCGTGTCGAGAGACTATTTCTCGTAGGTAAATACGTGTTACTTCTCCATTATATCTGTCTCTCTAATTGGTAAAAGTGTGCGGATTTTGTCAAACGATCTATAATCACCCAAATAGTATCTCATCCGCTGGGAGTCCGAGCAGTTTCATGATAAAGTCCATTGATATCTGCTCCCACTTCTATAATGGAATTTCTGGTTGTTTAAATAAACCAGATGGTCTTGATACTCCACCTTAACCTTAGAACAGGTTAAGCATCTGCTTACTAGGTGGTAATATCAGCTTTCATGTTTGGCCACCAGTAAAGAACCTTCAGATCGTGATACATCTTGTCTGAACCCGATGAATAGAATATCGTGACTTGTGAGATTCATCTATTACCAGCCCTCGAAATCCCTATACAAAGGAACCCATATTCGGTCCATGAAGTAACGGATTCCATCAGGTTTGGTTCTAGTTGCTTCTACATGCCTCGCAGTGTCGGACCAAAAGAACCAATGAGCCAAGATCAGGAAAACCTCTAAGTCCCACATGCCATTGCTACAACTGCTGAAGACTTCCATCAGCTGTTTTGACAAAGTCTGAAGAAGCAAAGTCTGAAGATCAAAGATCTGAAGTACAACAGCTGAAGGATCTAAAGTACTGAAGACTTCAAGTACTGAAGACAAGTGCTGAAGATCAAAAAGCTGAAGAACTGAAGAACTAAAGATCAGCTACTGATGCACAACGACTGAAGACAAAGACTGAAGACAACAGCTGAAGACATCTACTGAAGTCATCAGCTGATACATCATCTGAAGCCCAAGTCTGAAGAATCAAGTGTTGAAGATTCAGAGTTTGTCACAACAGCTGAAGAAGTCTTCTTCTTCAGTTGTTGTGATGGTTTTTCCCTTTCAGTAGTTTTGTAATTTTATTTCAGTAGTTTGTACAACAGCTGAAGAGCTTGTTCTTCAGCTGTTATAGTATCAGTAGTTATAAACGACTGAAGAGTTTGTTCTTCAGTCGTTGTAGGATTTTCAGTAGTTTACTTTTTCAGTACTTGTAAAAGATAGGAACACTTTTGTAAGAAGATGTCAGTTGTTAACATCTTCAGTAGTTTTATGTTCCATCAGTTGTAATTTTAATAATCGGTTGATGTCCTGTCAAAACCATCATCACCATCCTTTGCCGCCTATAAAAGGATGGTGAACCATGTGTTTTAATTGCGGAAACGTGTTGAGTAATAGAAATTAATTAATTTTTCTGTTAATGCTAACTCTTCTAATTTCCATCAACGTTGCTGAGATCCTAATGTATCAGAGAAGTTAATCATTGATCGATTTCACTATTGATCATTGGAAACTGCTCTTTTGATCTCTACGTTGATCGAATTAGCAATTTGCAAGAATTAGCCATAGAGAGTGAGTTTTGCTGAATTGGCCAAACTCTTAGGTTCTCTTTGGTCTTGAGTTACTTTGTCTTGCTTAAACTTGTTTTTGACTAAAACCTGAGATCTAATGATCCTCACAATACTGGTTCCTCAACCAGCCTCCGATGCTTGTAGGAAAGTATAACATATGGCAAAGACGTATGCTTCACCACTTGGCTGTCAACAGTGCTGGTTGTTGGAAGTCAGTGGTGCATGGACCATACAAGCCTATGGTGAGCGTCCCTGAATCTAATGAACAGGTTGCGAAGAAACCTGAACAATATTCGGACGAAGATCTAAAGCTGTTCGAAATTGATGCTAGAGCCCATGGAATTTTAGCCATGGCTATTCCTAATGAGATTTATTAGGGCTCTTGCATCATGAGTCTGCTCATGACCTATGGGTTGCTCTAAAGGAACAATTTGGAGGAACTGATTCGGTCTTAGCAAACAATAAGGAAATCCTCGCCCAACAATATGAGACATTCTCATATAGAAAGGGTGAGACTCTGACCCAGCAGTTTGAGCGGTTCTCTTGTTTGATCTCTGAGCTGGAAATGGTCAAACAAGAGTACTCCAACAGCCAAATGAACAACAGGTTCCTCAGGTCACTACCTGAGAGATGGGATACTTATACCATTGTCCTACGCTCCAGTGCAGACCTGGAAACTCTATCTCTCACCCAACTTCATGGGAAATTGCTCACTTTTGAGAGGGAGATAGAGCAAAAGAGGAAGTTGTCCACTTCTGGCAAGCTCGCTGATGACTTTGTTCAAGGTAATGCTGCCTTGATAAGTCAGGAGTCAGAATATGCTTCATCAGAAAGTTCTTATGATGAGCATATTGATTTCTCTACCAACTCAGAACAAGCTTTTGTTGGTGTTAGTAGTTCAGGAGGTAGTGGTGACAACTTGTTTTTCTGATGGAGGACTTGAAGGGCATTCTAGATGATGATCTGGAAGAGATGGTATTTTGAACCAAATGGCAATGATAAATATCCGCTCTCAAAGTTCTACAAGAGAACTGGTAGGAAATTCCCTGGACTCTCTGGCAAAACCAAAGTTGGTTTTGACAAGAGCAAGTCGAGGTGTTACAAGTGCCAAAGGCTTGGACACTTTGCAAGAGAGTGTAGATCATCTGGATCTAACTTCTCTGCACCCTTTGTGACTTTTCCCAGCAATAGCTCACAGCACAGAGGGCAACCTTCCTCCAGTTCTGGCCATCCATCACAAGCACAGGCACCACCTGCTTATTTTGTGCCACAGGGTCATATGCCGTATCCTTACCCTGTTACTACATGCCTCAGCCTAGTCAAACTCAAGCACCCTCGGCTCAACCACCTCATGCTCTTCCTGAGCCTCAATCTTCCCAATCTTATCATCACACACAACCTCAACAACACAGCTTTTTCACCCCAAGTGTTGTTGACTGGAGTAGTCTACCAGATGAGCTATCTGGTCAGGAACAACTACTCCAAGGTGCTGGTCAACATGGTGGTGACCAACCTTTTGGAAATCTTGCTCTGATGGCCCTTGATTCTGCTGAGGGGTCATCATCCAATGCCTCATCTCAGGTATCTACTGAGGCTAAAGCCAAGCTTTGTTCTGAATCATGCATAGCAGCATTTGCTTCTATTAGAGAAGCAAATGTAGCTTTAATAGATAAAAATCTTGAGCTTGAGCACATTATTTCCAAAAGAAAAGCTGATTTTGAGGCTGCACTAAAAGATAAAAATGATGAGATTTACAAGCTTAAATGCCAAATCAAAGATGATAAAGCTAGGGAAGATGTACTTCTAGAGAAGTACAGAGACCTCAAGGAAACTCTTGCAACCACCCAAGTTAAGTGTGATCGATGGGTGCAATCATTCAAGGGTTTTGAAATGCTTCTTAGTAAGCAATCAGCTTCCAATATGAAGTTTGGCATTGGTTATAATCACACTACTCCTCCTACAGATTTCACTTCAAGAGCAGAAGTTGAATCTGATGGGGAGAGCAATAACCAATCCGTCTCATCATGTGACCTACTATCTTCTGAATCAGCATCATCAGAGATAGAAGTCAGCATTAACTCCTGTCAAAACCAATCAGTTGATGCTACAACAGCTGATGGTTCAAATGCTGACTGTCACATGACCAAAAGGCTGATCAACTCAGGTGTTGTCACTAGAAGTACTGAAGGTACTGGAGAGCAAGTGACAACATCTGAAGTTCAAACCTCAAATACTATAGCACTAAAGAGAAGAAAACTAACAGTAGGAAAGGTTTGAAGACAGCTAAAGAGGATACCAGGAAAGCAGGCACTAGAAAGAAAACTGCTAGTACTGATGGCAAACAGCTGAAGAACAAGTCTTCAGTAGTTACATCCTCTTCAGCTGATGATCAGCATAAGATGAAGAAGAAGCCATGTGAGATATGTGACTTGTTCAATCATCTTACTGATGATTGCTGGTACAAAAGGGGTTCCAAACTCAAACAGAAAGAGAAAATCAATGAGGACATCAATAAAATGAAGAATGAGTTTGAAACCAAGTTTGTACTAGTAACATCCAAGCCTGAAATCCCTAAGCCCAAAGCTAAATCTAAAAAGAAGGTAGGGGTTACTCAGGCAACAGCTGAGGTTGCTCAGAAAAAGATGGTACAACATAGGAATCCATCATCAGCAAACTCCAATGTGTCTGAAGAGCTGAAGGCTTTATCACAAAATCAGACATAGCTGGTGATGATGGTTCAGCAACTAGTGGGAAGAGTCAACCACTTAGATGCTCCTGTGTTGAAACCACAGAAAAGGAAGTCCAAGCCAAAGGGTTCCTTTTCTGCACCATCTTCTTCACCTCAGGCTGTCACACATAACACACCTGTTAGTGCTGCACCTGTAGTTGAAATAGACCCAAAACCAAACTGGTTTGGGTCTCTAAGACTAACTAACACATGGTTGTGTTTGCAGGGTTATTCAACATGCCATAGAAGCATCTGGTATGTAGACAGTGAAGGATCCATGCACATGACAGGAAGCAGCTCCCTTCTTAATGACTACTCTCAAGGAAAGAAGGGATTTGTTTCCTTTGGCAATGATGCAAAGGGTTACATCATCGAAAAAGGCTTTGTTTCCAATGGGGAAATAAGGTTCGATGATGTTAACCATGTGGAGAATCTCAAGTACAATCTCTTGAGTGTCAGTCAAATGTGTGACAAAGGCCATGTTGCCCTTTTCACAAGCCAGAACTGTCGGATTCTGTCATCCAAAGTTCTGAGTTTGATTGACAAGGAATTGGATGAACACACTCTCCTGAAGGCCAACAGGACAGGAAGAGTGTATGCCTTAGATCTTTCTAAAAAGATAGATCTAAAAGGCCATCCTTGCCTATTCTCCAAGGCCTCTCCTCAAGAGTCTACACTGTGGCATAGAAGGCTGGGTCATGTTAATTTCAAGAACATGAATCAGCTGATAAGCCATGGTTTAGTTAGAGGATTGCCTCTGAAGGAGTTCAAGTGTGAAGATGACTGCACTGCTTGCTTGAAAGGAAAACAACACAAAGTTTCATTCCCTTCAATAGAAGAACCAAAGTCCACTGCCTGCTTGCAGCTCCTGCACATGGATCTCTTTGGTCCTGTCAGAGTGATGAGCATGGCAAAGAAGAAATACTGCCTGGTAATTGTGGATGATTATTCCAGGTTTGTATGGACTTTCTTCTTGCACTCCAAGGATGAAGCAGCCAAGACTATAATGAACTTTGTGTTACTTGTAGAAAAGCAGTATTCCCTACAGGTCAATTGTGTGAGAAGTGACAGTCGAACAGAGTTTAGAAACCACATACTTGATGACTTCTACCTGTCCAAGGGAATTAGAAGGCAGTTTAGTATTCCTAGAACTCCTGAGCAGAATGGAGTGGTGGAGAGAAAGAACAGGACTCTCATTGAAGCAGCAAGGTCCATGTTGGCTGACTCAGGGTTGCCACTGACCTTTTGGGCTGAGGTTGTCAATACAGCTTGCTATGTACAGAATAAAGCTTTAGTGAATAAGAGGTTGATGAAGACTCCTTATGAAGTTCTTCATATTTGGCTCCTCTGATTTCATTCTTTAGAGCCTTTGGGTGTCCATGTTTCTTTCTCAACACTAGCAACCCACTCCAGAAGTTTGCTAGTAAGGTGGATGCAGGGTATTTTGTTGGTTATTCATCAACTTGCAAGGCATACAGGGTCTTCAACTGTAGAACAAAGGTGGTTGAAGAAACTCTGCATGTTAAGTTCAATGAATCTCCAAAGGACAAGATTCCACAAAACCCTGTGGAGTTGTTTGATCTGGACATACTGTAATATGTTCCTTATCAACCTCCAGCTGTTGAGCCTGTCAACAGATCTCCACCTGGTGGTACTGATGATGATGTAGTCAGTACTCACCTCTTCAGGTTTAGTGACAACCTGCCTGAGTCCACTGAACCTGATGCTCCTGTAGCCTCAGCAGCTCTATCCACTACAAATGCTGATGAGATTTCTGCTTGCTCTACTTCGTTTGAGCTGCCATCTTCTACATGGTTTCAGGAATCTCCATCACCATCTGTTGCTGCTGATGTGTCTACAAACACTTGCACAGATATCATAGTCTATCAAGAGCTCAAGAATCACCCCACATCGCAAATCATTGGTGATATCCATGCTGGAGTTTCAACCAGGAATCAATTGTCCAACTTCTGCTTCTATGCTCTCTTCATCAGTCAGCAAGAGCCAAAGAACTATCATATTGCTTTAAGAGACAATGGATGGGTGGAAGCTATGCAGCTTGAGCTTCTTCAGTTCAAGAAACAGCAAGTCTGGGAGCTTGTTCCATTACCTAAAGGTAAGTGTGCTATAGGCACCAAGTGGGTATTTAGGAACAAAACAGATGAGAAGGGCCAAATTGTCAAGAACAAGGCCAGGCTGGTTGTTCAAGGGTTTGCACAAGAGGAAGGCATCGATTATGATGAGACCTTTACTCCTATGGCCAGACTGGAAGCAATCAGACTGTTCTTAGCTTATGCTGCCTTTCACAGTCTTAAGGTTTATCAAATGGATGTCAAAAGTGCCTTCCTATATGGGAAAGTAAAAGAAGAGGTTTATGTGTGTCAACCACCAGGATTTGAGGACAATAAACATCCTGATTGGGTGTACAAGCTTGATAAGGCTCTTTATGGGCTGAAGCAAGCACCTAGAGCCTGGTATGAGACACTCTCAACTTTTCTTCTAGAGAATAAGTTCACTAGAGGTACCATTGATAAAACCTTATTCATCAAGACTGTGGGACAACATAAGCTCCTTGTTCAAATTTATGTAGATGACATCATCTTTGCATCCTCTGATCCAAAGTTATGTGATGAATTTACAAAGCTCATAAAGCTAAGATTTGAAATGAGTGCTATGGGGGAATTACAGTTCTTTCTAGGTTTGCAAATCAAACAACAGGATGATGGAATCTTCATCCATCAGTCCAAATATACCAAAGAGTTGTTGAATAAGTTTGATTTATAAACCTGTAAGCCCTGTTCTACTCCTATGAGCAGCATCACACAACTAGATGTAGATCAGAAAGGTAAAGCGGTTGATGAAACCCTTTACAGATGTATGACTGGGTCCTTGATGTACCTTACAGCTTCTAGACCAGACATCATGTTTGCAACATGTGCTTGTGCTAGATTTCAGGCTGCACCTAAAGAATCCCATTTGATTGCAGTCAAAAGGATCTTTAGATATCTGCAAGGTACCCAATCACTACGTCTTTGGTATTCAACTGGGCATTCTTGCAAATTAGTTGCTTTCTCTGATAGTGACTATGCAGGATGCAAAGTCACCAGAAAATCCACTTCTGGTGGTTGCCAATTCCTAGGAAATTGTTTAGTTTCTTGGCAGAGTAAGAAACAAACATCAATTGCTACATCCACTGCTGAAGCTGAGTACATTGTTGCTGCAAGTTGTACCTCTCAGATACTCTGGCTTCAGAATCAACTTCTGGATTACGACATTACTGAGACTAAGACTCCATTACTAATGGATAGTGCTTCAGCTCTTTGTATTATAAAAATCCAGTCCAGCACTCTAGGACCAAACATATAGAGATCAGACATCATTTTATCAGGGATTGCTATGAAAAAGGTCTGATTGATCCTAAGTTTGTGCCTAGTGCTGATGAGCTTGCAGACATCTTTACTAAGCCCTTAGATAGTGCTACATTCCAAAATTTGGTACTAAGGCTTGGTATGCTGTAGCTAGAGTAATTTGACCAATGCTGATGCTCTTGCTTCACAACTACTGATGAGCAAAGGTCAAATATAAGTACTGATGAGTAATTTAGTCTTCAGCTCTTTCACAACTACTGAAGACTAAAATGACTCAAAGTACTGATGTACATTATTTATTGAAAACAACTGATGTAGTGAGGTGGATTACAACTACTGATGTATAATTTTCAAATAAATAAGTACTGAAGAAAAATTTTGCTCACAAGTACTGATGTGTAATCTTACACAAGTACTGAAGACAAAATTTGTTCACCAGCTCTGAAGAGTATTTCATCAGCACTTGTGAACATCTGATCACAAGAGCTGAAGGCATAAATATTCACAAGAGCTGAAGGGTCAATGAAACATCTGAAAGTCAGCCAAAGAGCTGATGAGTAAGTGTAGAGGCTAGCATGAAACAACTGATTTGACGGAAACAGCTGATGAGTAATTTCTCATCAGCTGATGCCAACAGCTGCTGTTTCATACCCAAACAACTGAAGGACAAAACCATGTCTTCAGTAGTTTCACAACTACTGATGGCTAACACCAAGTCCTCAGTTGTTTACAACAACTGAAGTAATACCATGTCTTCAGTAGTTCACAACTACTGATATCAGTAGTTCACAACTACTGAAGGCTAACACCAAGTCTTCAGTTGTTACAACGTCTGAAGAAGAATATTAGGTCTTCAGTAGTTCATAACTACTGAAGACTGACAATAACTCTTCAGCCGTTTACAACATCTGATGGACAAAACCAAGGTTTCAGTAGTTTTAACTACTGAAGACTAACACCAAGTCCTCAGATGTTACTACCACTGAAGGTTAAGACCACGTCATCAGTCGTTACAACAACTGATAACTAACACCAAAACCTTCAGTAGTTTTCTTTCAGCCTTTGCCCTACCCTATAAATACCCAACGTTCAGAGCATTTACTCCTCACTTGACCTAACCTTTCAAAAACCTCTGAACTTCCCATACACCATTAATGGCGACCATGCAACTGAAACCTCGACACAACTGTGTCGCTCATCTCACCAAATCACCATTATGGCCAAAATTTCACCATGCCATCGATCTGATGCACGACTCACCTTACCAAACGGCATTCCTTTTGAACCCTACCATCTACACCGACTCCCTGACGGAGTTTTGGACGAACATCACCGTCCAAACCGGAGAGCAGGATGGAGAGGTCTCTCTCCGGTCCTCCGTCAACAACCACCCAGTGGTTATCACTCCAGCTACCTTGCGCCAAACCCTAAAGCTGGAGGATGCCACCTACCCAACCTCCTACCCCAAAGGCACCCTGGATCTATCCTTCACATCCAACGACTACCAGGGTGACCTCTCCACTGCAACCTTGTTGAAGAAACACTTCCTGATCCCCAACGCCTCATTTTTCATATGGTGAACGTGTGTCTGGCTCTCAAAACCTCTTCATGGGACCAGATGTCAACAAGGTAGCAACAGGTATTATATTCCATCTTTGAGAAACAACCACTAAACTTAACTGAAATTATATTTTTGGAACTCAAAGACATGGCTGCTAAACCTGTTTTAAACCGATGGATTTTATATCCTAGGTTCATTATGGCCATGATAGTAGACCAACTTCAGGCTGAGGGACTTGTTGGCACTGGGGTCCCTGCCATGGCTGTTCTAGTCGAGGTATACTCCAGGCACAACTCTGACCAATCCCTAAAACAGGCTGGCCGGCTGCGAAAACCCACACAGCAGGAACCCACAGCCTCCACCTCCAAATCCAAAGTCCCCACCAAACCAAAAACCAAAAAGAAGCCCAAAAAGGCTACTCAAGGAAATGAGTCCCCTGAGGATGCCCCTGCAACACAAATGTAGGATGTGGCTGCTGGTTCGATTCTCCCGGCAGCTACCACGACTCCACCCATCACAACCGCACAGGCTTCCTCTCAACAGGAGCCTGATGCAACCACTTTTGGGGCAGCCACACTTCTGAGGTCTATCTCACTTGAGAAGACTGCCATTGAAAAGCACAGTCCTCCTCCTGTGCACACTGCTTCAAGCCCCTCAACCACTGAGACCGCCCCACAAAGCCCTACATTGGCGATAGCCAAAGTGCTGACCCATCTGAGCACTCCACCCTCTCCCCAGAAACCCATCACAACTGGGGAGACTCCAACCGAAGAGGGGTGGATACTAGTGCCGGTGGGAGCCCACAGCACAGAGAATCACAAGTCCAATCTCCCAGTGTGGCTAGGGAGATAGGACAATCTGGTGAGGCTGCACTTCCTCTGCATCAGCATCTGAGCAGGGTGAAGCTGGTAACATCAATAAGACCTCACCAGAGGCAACTGCCGATGATGGATCCAATCCGGAGGCTAGAAGTCCCCAGTACCATGAACAAGGGGCACATGCTATTTCTGAGCCACACTGAGAGCATGTACATCCTGACATTGTCAGGAGGTCAGGTGATTCAGTTCACACTGATGATGACCTGAGCTTCTTCTTTGATGTAGTTACTCAAAATACTATCTTGGAGGATGAGATAAGCAGACTCAAAGAGCTGCTTGCTCATATGACTCAAGATAGAAGTCCATCTGCCACCACAAACCCACAGATGGCACCTTCACCCGAAGGTCTCACAAACACTGAGCCACTCCCACAAACTCAGCCACCAGCCCCTGCTTCTGGCACTAGCTCTCAGGGTCAGAACCCCCCTGAGCAGCTGGATGCTATCCTCCAGAAATCCCTTCCTCTCATCACACCAATACTAACAGATATAGTCATTAAAACCATTGATAAGAGGCTTCCCACTTATATCCAACCCCTGGTGGAGGTTGCAGTTACTAAGGCGCTTGCTGATTGTCAAACCCCAACCAATGCACTCAAAAAGGGGGAGACATCAGTGCAAGCTAAGAGGAAGAGGGGAGATGAGGAGTTAGAGGTAGAGAAAGAGGTGGTGGTTGAGAGGGAGAGGGCTGAGGAGAGTAGTAGGGTGAGGGAGAAAAGGAAGAGGAAAGTAAGGGAGGAGAGTGAGCCTATAGAAGTGGCTGGAATCCAAAAGGATTTCAGTGTCACTTATCAGAAAAAGGGAGAGAAGGAGGGAGAAAGGATTGACTCTGATCTAGCAGCCCTTGTCAAGGAGACTAATGCTGAACAGAGCAAATCAATGGACTCTGCCATTGAACAGCTGTTCAGGCAAGGCTTTGATAAAGACACTGCCATGCTAGATCAGGAGCTCAGGAAGATGGAAATGAGAGAGATCGAACACCGATGGTCTACTTATAGCCAAGAGGACAAAAAGAGACTCGAGGCTATGAGTAGATTCATTTCGAAGTATCTAGGCAGGCCAGTCCTTGATGTTAAAGCATGGACCAGGGACAGAATCTTGGCTATAGCCTCCAAGATCTGTTCAGCTGGTGATTTCACCAAAGGACTGGTCGCTGAGGCCCTCTCAGAAGCCGGTGCTGGGAACAGGACACTGTTAGCAAAACAGACTAAAACATCTCTGATCTCTAGATTGCTAATAGTGCCTGCTAACATTCCCACACCAACCACTCAACCAAAACCCACAAAACCAATCCCTTCACCATCAAAACCTGCAACCAATGATCCACCCTTGAAGAAGAAGAGAAGGGTGTTGAGGCTGCAAGAAGAAGAAGAAGAAGAAGAGGAGGATGAGGAGGATAGTCTGCCCATTTCAGCAGTTATCTCTCTACCAAAAACCAAATCCCAAACCATCACTCCCATCTCACAGATGGACACTGTGAGGGTAAAACTAGAAGAAGAGGAGCAGCAAAGATTACACGATGAGGCAATGCTGAAAAGCATTGACAAATCATATGCTGCTTCTACTTCTATCATGAACATGAAGAAGGAGGCTCTGAGACTCTTCACTCTTAAACAAACCTTTCAATATGAAAAGGAAAGAGTGAGGACTTGGCCTGATCCTAGGGTGGCTCACAGGATAGTTTAAAAGGCTATGCCTGTGAGATACAAGAGCCAACTTAAGAGAATCGTAGATGAAGTGATCTCTGTGGCTCTTGTAATAACACCCTGGGAAATAGTAGAGGAGTTCGAGAAAGCCTATAGAGCCAACCAATCACCCCAAACAATGCTAGATAATAGGGTGATTAGGAAAGGGTTGGTCTATAAGAGGCTTGAGAACTTCCATAGGGATGAGCTCAACTTGCCGTTAGAAGGAAAACATCCAGATGAGTTTGCATAGAGGCAAGTAACAACAGTTGAGCTCAAAAACGGGAGACAGGCCAAGTATGTCTCAGAGCTGTACGGCCGGGAGGGGTTGTTCGAAGGTGAGCCTGAAGACCTAACCAAAGAAGAGCAGATGATATTTCTTCAGGCCTACACCCGAGAATCCTACCGGCTAGTACATGGGAGGTAGATCTCATGGATAGGACAACAGCCCTGTGTCCAATTCCCCAAAACAGAGCTCCCATCCATACTCAGCCAATCAAACCTTAGAGACTACCTCTCAGGCCAGTGCTTATCTGGGTCAACTTCTAATCTGATCTAGAAGGAAATAGACCAATATTTCTGCCAACAATAAGTGGGACAACAAATAATTAGAGGTTTTGGCTGCATTGGTTCAGGGGGAGTTTGTTGGACCAAAAGAACCAATGAGCCAAGATCAGGAAAACCTCTAAGTCCCACATGCCATTGCTACAACTGCTGAAGACTTCCATCAGCTGTCCTGACAAAGTCTGAAGAAGCAAAGTCTGAAGATCAAAGATCTGAAGTACAACAGCTGAAGGATCTAAAGTACTGAAGACTTCAAGTACTAAAGACAAGTGCTGAAGATCAAAAAGCTGAAGAACTGAAGATCAGCTACTGATGCACAACATCTGAAGAAAAAGACTGAAGATAACAGCTGATGACATCTACTGAAGTCATCAGCTGATACATCATCTGAAGCCCAAGTCTGAAGAACCAAGTGTTGAAGATTCAGAGTTTGTCATAACAGCTGAAGAAGTCTTCTTCAGTTGTTGTGATGGTTTTTCCCTTTCAGTAGTTTTGTAATTTTATTTCACTAGTTTGTACAATAGCTGAAGAGCTTGTTCTTCAGCTGTTATAGTATCAGTAGTTATAAACGACTGAAGAGTTTGTTCTTCAGTCGTTGTAGGATTTTCAGTAGTTTACTTTTTCAGTACTTGTAAAAGATAGGAACACTTTTGTAAGAAGATGTCAGTTGTTGACATCTTCAGTAGTTTTATGTTCCATCAGTTGTAATTTTAATAATCGGTTGATGTCCTGTCAAAAGGACATCATCACCATCCTTTTGCCGCCTATAAAAGGATGGTGAACCATGCTGTTTTAATTATGGAAACGTGTTGAGTAATAGAAAAATTAATTTTTCGCAGAACTCTTCTCTCTCTCTATGTTTGTACTGTTACTTGCAAAACATTTTGTATTCTTGATTTAATTGCTAATTTCGTGCTAAATCCGCTGCAAACCAATCTGATTGATCAAACGAGAGGCTGAGATCCTGTCACGCAGGGATTTGGCTTTCAGGTTCTCATCCTTCAAAGCCTCAAGTTGAGCATTACGTATCTGATCGGGTAATCCGGTGTGGATGGTGAGTTGTAATGCTCAAACTCGCTTTGGCTTAGGTGTCTCTTTATGATTTAAGGCGTCAGCCACTACATTAGCCTTGCATAATCGTTCAATAACTCAACTCCTTCTGATATTCAACTCCTTCTGTTCGAAAATATGCTGAAGACTCTTGTGATCGGTATAAATGGTGCACTTGGTACCGTACAAGTAATATCTATATATCTTGAGAGCAAACACAATGGCTCCTAACTCTAAGTCGTGTGTCATGTAGTTTTTCTTGTGAACCTTTAGCTGTCAGGAGGCATATGCGATGACCTTCTCGCGTTGCATTAACACGCAACCAAGACCTTGTATGGAAGCATCACGATACACTACAAAGTCTTCAATCCCCTTAGGTAGGGTCAATATTGGTGTCGTGCAGAGTTTTTGTTTTAGGAACTGAAATGCTGACTCCTGCTTGTCACCCCAACTGTACGCGGTGCCTTTTTGAGTTAATATTGTAAGGGGTTGAACGATCTTCAAAAACCCTTCGATAAATCGTTGATAATATCCAGCCAATCCAAGAAACTGTCGTACCTCCGTCGGAGTCTTTGGCGTAGCCCAGCCTTGATAGCTTCTATCTTTGTCGGGTTAACATATATGCCCTTCTCATTGACTACATGACCCAAGAATTGGACTTCCCGAATCCAGAAGTCACACTTCAAGAATTTGGCGTATAGCTGCTCTTGTTTAATTAATTCCAAGATCAGTCGAAGGTGTTCCTCATGCTCCTCCTTGTTCCTTGAATAAATTAGGATGTCATCGATAAAAACGATAACAAACTTGTCTAGGTAGGGTTTGCACACTCGGTTCATGAGATCCATAAAAACCACGGGTGCATTGGTCAAACCAAATGGCATTACCAGAAACTCATAGTGACGTGCCGAGTTCTGAATGTCGTCTTTGATATGTCCTCCTCTTGGACTCTCAGTTGATGATATCATGACCACAAATCTATCTTCGTATAAAAACTAGACCCCTGAAGCTGGTCAAATAGATCGTCAGTGCGAGGTAAAGGATAACGGTTCTTAACCGTCACTTTATTCAGTTCATGATAATCAATACACACGCGAAAAGTCTCATCCTTTTTCTTGACAAACAGGACTGGAGCTCCCCATGGCGACGAACTAGGTCTGATGAATACCTTATCTGAAAGCTCTTGCAGTTGAGTAGACAGTTCTTGTAGTTCCTTCGGAGCTAATCTGTACGGTGCTCTCGCAATAGGTGCGGCTCCAGTCGTCAAATCAATCTGGAACTCGACCTGACGATACGGTGGGAGACCAGGTAAGTCTTCAGGGAAAACTTCAGGAAAGTCACGAACGATAGGGATATCCTCAATCTTCCTTTCTTCGATAGTCTTCTCTGTGATCATAGCTAGAATAGCCGTATGGCCTTTGCGTAAGCATTTTTGGGCTTTCATGTACGAAATAATGCCTGAGACAACACCGCTTTTCTCACCCTGAACAGATTAGATCTCACCACTAGGAAGTGGTACATGAACGATGTTCTTACGACGGTAGATTTCAACTTGGTTCTTAGATAACTAGTCCATGCCGACGACAACGTCAAAACTACCAAGTGTGATAGGCATAAGGTCTATTTCTAACTTGTGTCCTGATAGTTCCAAGTTACATCCTTTAAGAATGTGGGTTGCCTCGATCAGTTTACCATCAGCTAGTTCTACCGTGTAACTAGGTTCCATTTCAGTTAGCGTTATATTTAGGAGTTTGCTAAACTTGGTAGAGATAAAGCTCCTATCAGCACCGGTATTGAATAATACAGAAGCAAAACAGTCGTTTAGAGGGAACGTACTGGTAACCATATTTTGATCATTCCTTGCCTCACCAGACCCAATCACGAAAGCTCGACCCTTAGCGCCATTTCCATTGTTGTTATTTCCATTATTGCCCCTGTTCCCATTCTTCAGTCGTGGGCAATCCTTCCGGTAATGACCCTCTTTACCACATTCGTAATAGCCTCTGGTTGCTTCGCACTGTCGTTGTTAATGGGGTTGTTGTTTGGTTATCAGTTCACCCTTGCAGTCTTTGGCAGCATGACCCATCCTTACACACCTTTGGCAACAGAAACGATCACACTGGCCATGATGATGAAAGTTGCATTTGTTGCACTTTGGATATCTGCCCGCATAATTACTCGATCCCTGACCATTGTTGTTGTTGTTGTTCTGATTATGGTTTGTGAAGCTTCTGGAGGAATCAAACTTTCTAGCCTACTGTTATTGGGTGTTGTTGGAGTTTGAGGACTTGTTGGTAGTACCATCCCATTTTCGTTTATGATCAGATGAGCCAGATGCAGTGCCACGTTTAAGCAGAGTTCCCTGCGCCACTGCCTGATCGGTGAGCTTATGAGCTAGCCGAATAGCTTGCTGAATAATAACAGGATCAGCAGCCATGACACTAGCTTGAATCTGAGGAGCTAAACCATCAATATACTTCTCTATCCTTTTATAAGCCGGGGTCACCATCTGAGGACATAAAGCAGCCAACTCGTGTGAACGAGTGCCTATATTCAATGTCAGAACCAACCATCTTAAGATTCCAAAACTCCCCCTCCAGCTTCTGGACTTCATTTCTGGGGCAGTACTCTTCTTTCATTATAATCTTGAAGTCATCCCATGGCAGATTATGTAACCTTTCGTACTTTCGTTAAATGAAAGTTAACTTTGTTATGCATTTGTAAGGGTCATTTAAGCCATTTATGAAACTTTGAGGGCTTGTTTATGCTTAGTTAATTTCAAGGTTAATAAATTAAATTAACAAATAATAATAACGAAATAGTATTTACAATTTTTGTTTAAAATTTAACATTTAGTCACGATAATAAAAAAATAAATAAATAATAGTCTAAATAAAATAAAAAATATATATATAATGATAATAATAATAAAAATTTAATAATTTATAAAAGTTAAGTGATTGTTAAATTATAAAAAAAACATTAAAACTTAAAGGAAATTAAGTTAAGGGGGCCTTCATGTTAAATTTGAAACTTTAAATTAAAGTTTATCACAGAAAAGAACAAAAAGTATAACTACAGGGACCATTTGTGTAATTATGAAAAACCCAAACCACCCCCCCTTCTTCCCGTTTTTCCGGCCAGCTTCCGGCCAGCTTCCGGCCGAGCTCCGGCCACCCCTCAAACATCGGTTTTGGTCGCCATTTTAACCCCGAAACATGTCAAAAAGCTCATGAATCAGTTTCCAAAAAGAATAAATGTAGTAATTGAACTTTAAACCGACCTTTAACACACTCAAACTCAAAACCAAAACCCCCTCAAACATCAAAACCGTTTCTACACTTAAATCGTATTAATGATGCAATTAAACATGTATATACGTTCGTATAATCATTTAGAAACTAATGGCGTGTCTAATTTCACCTGAAATCATCTTCTTATCACAATAATCACTCGTAAAACCATCGAACTTACAACACAATCGAACTCCAATTTCTGCATGTTATAATTCCAAATTGACAGAGGGCTTTTGACCTTAAACACCATTAGAAGCTACTGGTGCACGGAATTCGATTATAATCAACTCCAACTTATCAAACCAAAACACCACAGCCGCACCCTTGTTCGAACTCATATCCATTGATTTTCATCGAATTAACAGGTACTGAAACTATCCTTTGATTCGTTTTTACATGGGGAACAAAAGCTCCATGGTTAATTTCATTAACATCGAAGTTCTGATGATCAATTTGGCCAAAAATGTTTTTAGGGTTCATGTGAAATTGGGGTTTCGCTAACTAAAGCTTTTAAGATTTGTTGTTGATTTCATAACAGATTTGGGCCTCTAGCCCACCGGTTAAGTTCCTATACATATGCAGGGGAGGTCTCGGGTTTGACCCCGGCCCCCTGCCAATATTTTTTTAAAGAGTTTTATTAGTTTATAAATTTCATAAAATGTTTCAAATATTATTAGTAACCATAAAAAAATTTTCTATCAAAAAAATTGATATAGAATTTATTTTCTTTTAATTTCATTAGAAAACCCATTTTAAAAATCACTATTTTCTTTTAATTATTTTAAATATTATAGAAAGGAAATTATAAGACCTCATCTATTATGAACTTGGAGTTTTAAATAAAGCTCATGTAACTATTAGTTATGTTCAAATTAATAAATTTCTATTATTATGGATTTAGTTACAAATTCATTATATAAATCTTTGTTTTAGAAAATAAATATATATGTACCTACTTAGGGATGTACACATATTGTAATGGCTATTTTAACCATGTAAATTTACAAATTATAGATTTATTTAAAGGTAAATAATAACCATTAAAATATAAAGGCTTAATTTCTATTAATGGTGATTATCACTAAGAGTCATGTTTAAATCATTCAAATACCAAAATAATAATAACTTACATCTATTTAAAAAAATACATGAGAATCAAGGACAAATGGATATTAACATAACACCAAGATCATCATGATTAACTTAATATGATGTTTCGTTTAGGTGAACGTTAGCGAATCCTCGGATTTATAAACAAGAAATCCTATTATTTGTCATCGTTTATTATCCATGTGAGTATTTCTATACCCTCTTTATTATTTTTACACTTTGGGGTGAAACATGTTTCTTTATAAACATTGCACTTGTAAACACGTTTGATTCTAGTAAACTTATGGCATTTCACCTGTATGTTGTGATTAGTTGACCTTTGTAGCTACCATGTAATATCGAATATATGTACAATCATTAACTATTGCTTGCCTAGCGACGTCATAGATCTATGGGCCTGACAAGCTGCTTGGTTGATTTTATGTCTAATATATGAAAATATCATCAAGGTTTAATTCCTTAGACTCTACGTCTAATATATCGTGGGTTTAATTCCTTAGACTCTACGTCTAATATATGAAAATATCATCAAGGTTTTGATTTTATGAACCTAAGAAATTTGTGTGATCATAGACACCTGTGTTCTGGATTTCCTGGCAAAAGGCCTTCGGGTTAAGGCAAGCATATCGTATAAATCTCATTGCGAGACCAGTTATGCTTACCTGGGGATTTCTGGGATGAGTGATAAACTATGGTCAACATACATAAGTTTCTAAGGCAAATGGGTCAATTTACCTTGACGTGTCAACGTTTCCAAACGGTAATGCGCTACTAAATGGAACCATCTAGTTTATATTTAAAATATCAAAATTCCTTGATTTCTTGGACTGGTTTATCACCGAAACTCTAATATCTTCTCATTCCTATCTTACAGGATGTTTCCATTGATATCGAACTCATTTTACTCCTCAAATCTTAAGTTTAAACATCGTTATACGTTATGCGCCTTATGTAACTATCTTTATATCTTGACCAACGTGTACATGGATCTTAATGTATCCAAAGATATTGGTCGTCTAAACCAAATGGTTTTCAAAACTTAAAATTGTTACTTAGGGTTTTCAAATGTCCTTAAAGTGTGTCCCATAACTGAAATCATACAATGCCGAAAGGTGGAATACTGCATCTCGGGATACTTTGTCTAGGCAAGGTATACACATAAATTTGATTCGACCGTTGGATTCGTTTATCTGACTTAGAACTCATGAGATGGGTGTTCGCTTATAGGTACGCGTGACTTCCTTAAAGTTGTGGTTGACGTAACACTTTGAGAAGTCAACGCATTTCCCTTTTATTTGGAACCGGGAACGTTTACATCTCATTGTTATGTTGAATCATTTCCATCATTGATCTTGTTTTCCTGACTTAAACCATTCAAGATTTGAGCACCTATCACGATTGACTCTGTTATCCCGAACTAGCAAGCATGATTTTCTAGTTCTTGTTACGCCGATGTAATCTGAAGTTTTGAATTTCTAGCCGATAATCTCTTCGTTTGCTAAGTCAAGCTTTGTAAAATTTTTTAACCGTTTTGCATCATAGGCAATGCAAGAGTCCGCAAATCAACTTATGACTAAGGACACTCGTATCTCCTAAATGATTCTATCTTATCAAAATAGGGGTGACTCCCTTACTTTGGTGATGACTTCCCATTCGTCATTATTGTTCTTATGAAATTGCAACATCAAGACAGGAGTGAATTCCGTACCTTGATGACCATTTCTCCTTCTTGTTCTTACGAATTCGTATTTTGTCAGTGGAATTACCTCCTTGAAATAGGAGTAAAATTTCATATCTCAATGATGGTTTTCAATTTTTTTTTCTATTGTGTGTTTTATGAAATCCCATCCTCTGAATCGGTGTGATCTCCTTGTTTTGAGGACAAATTTCAATCATTTCCCTTTGGAACTCGTATTTCACGAATGAAATAACATCACCAAAATATGATTGAATCCCGTACTTTGTTGACCAATGTAAATTCTCGATCGTTTTCTTGTTCTTATGAAATCCAATCATCAAGACAGGTGTGAAAATAAAGATCAAGATAGGTTGGACTCACCAGTAGATTAGTATTTGTTTATCTTTCTTTGTAATAGGATCTATGTTAGTTTCCTTTTGTATGTTGTTTAGATTAAATGTATATATAGTTTCGCTCACAGTCATCTAGATGTTCTCCCGGTGAAACTGTTAGTTTCTGCTGGGCGAAATTAATATTTCGCCAGTACAGTTTCGCCCACAGCGAAACTGTATGCGAAACTATGACAGCTATATATAGATTTCATTTTGCTCATTGTTAGCTATCCTTGCAAAAACCCTAATCGTGTATTACTATTGCAAGAGGCTATTGTAAGCTTGTTCTTCCTAAATATATTGAGCTTGTTTCATTTCATTCAAGATTGTTCATTATTAAAACCTTATTTAAAAGCTTTTTGGTGTTATTTTGATCTTCATATCTTAGTGTTTGTTGTGTGTGTTTGGTATTGAATGATTCAAGCATTCTTCTGCACTGAAACGATCAAATGGACCTACAATATGGTATCAGAGCCTTAGTGCTCTTGATTGTTTGAGGTTTTTGGTCATTTTTGTTCAATACCATCATTTCTCCATTTCTACATCAAAACAGAGTGTTTTTGTCATGAAAATTGATTGTATATTGCTTGTTTCTGATTGAGGAAGCTTCGTGAATCACTCCTTTTCAAATTCATTGAGATTTGGGTGATTTTCGACTGTTTTTGGGGTTTAAGAGGGTTTTCTGTTCTTCCAGCGAAATTATAGGATCTTACAGCGAAACTATAAGAAAGAGGGGAACATCTTATGCTGGGATATGCATGATAGACTCATCCCAAAAACGAAGTAAACAAGTGACCATGCTGCCAAATTAAAGATCATAACTCAGTAATAAGGATTATCCTCATGATATTTTGGTCTGCACATAGATACAAGTCTTATCTAAAACTTGGTTGAGAGTTGCTAATTGATGTCTTGCTCCTGTACTGAGTTCACTTTTAGGATTAGATTATCGATGTGAAGCTTATGGTGTTTCCCACTGGGATGGTGACTCGGTGATAATGCCCTCTAAGTCAAACATTAAATAATCTCAAATAGCCTATTACTGTATATACATTCATACTTTAGATAGAAAAAGATGTGTGTTTATCTCCTCTACTATGCGAAAGCATTGACTTGAAGTGATGATCTTCTCTGCTATGCGAAAGCATAGATCTGAAGCTCTCATCAACACGCCTAGATGATCTTATCTGCTATGCTAAAGCATTGACCTGAAGCTCTCATCAATTAGTTGTAGGTTGAGTCTGCATCTGTACATTATAGTGTCCCATATGTATATATGCCAGTCATTGTGTTTGCATTAAGTAGATTCAGTATAGTGAGCAGGCAAAATCAATGATTATGCTCAATAAACCTTGATGATGAGACTAGTTCTTTATCAAATATCAGTGGGGACCAAGTTGCTGAATTTCTAAGACAATTCAGAACATGATAATCAGTTGCAGATCATAAGTTGAAAAGAACAGGGAATGGGTTTAAGCGGACAAACATATCAGCAATCTCGCTAAGTCATGCCCCTCTGAAAAACTTCAAGAAAAAGATGATATTATATCCTTTTACCATTTAATTTTAATTTTATTCTAATTTTTTTTATTTTGATATCATGGGGCAATAAAGTATTCAAAAGGCAATTTTTATTTATTTTATTTTTATTAGAGTTTCTTAGAGTTTCTGCGAAACTAAAATTTCGCTTAGCGAAATTGCAGTTCCGTTTAGGGAAATAGCAGATTCGCCAACACTCCTGTGTTGTGACGAATCTATAGTTTCGCTTTGCAGAAATTATACTTTCGCTATGCAGAAATTATAGTTTCGCCTTGTAGAAATTCTAGTTTCGCTTTGCAGAAATTATAGTTTCGCCTTGCCGAAACTATAGTTTCGCTTCGTCGAAACTATATTTTTATTCCTCTGCGAAACTCCTATGTACATAAACATAGTTTTGAAACAAGTCACTCACTTTCGCAAAAATCTACTTTCGTCGAAACTGATACTCTTTAGGGTTTATCTTCGATTTTTCTCTCAAATCTCCGTCTCTGTCTTGTTTAGTTGCATTTTGACTCGATTTTGGGCTTTTGATGTGATTTCGAACTCAGAACATTAGTTTTCATAGGCTACTCTTTCCCGCATTTGACTGGATTGGATTATGTCGATTGGGTAGTCTCGCAGTTCATTCTGCGAAACTACCTCATCTTCTAGCGAAACTAAACGAAAGTTCCTTTGATATAACGAAACTGTGTGGTTATGCTGCCCGAGCGAACTTAACAGTTTCATCAACAAAATTCAGTTTCGCAATGCGAAACTGTTGTTTCGCCCAATCGAATCTATCTTCATGTCTTGCCGAAACTATATGTTTTATCTGTCGAAATTGTGTTTCTTTACTGTCTACTTTAAAATAAATGCAGCGAAACTATAATTTTGTGTTCGCGAAACTATAGTTTCGTCTGTGCGAAACTATTTCATTTAAAAAAAACAAAAAAAACAAAAAAAATAAAATAAAATAAAATAAAATATTATTAATTAATTTGTAAGTTTCTTTTAATTATATATGTATATGTATATATATTTATCTATATATATATATGTATATATCTGTATTTTCACTTTTTATTATCATTTGTTTATTTTATTACGTTTGTAAATACTTAAATTCTAATTTTGTTTAATCTTTCTAACCTGGTTTGTTTGTCTGTCAGATCTAAATAGCGAATCTCAAGTTCGATGTACGGAACAATATCACAGCTATTCTAGATGATTCTCATCCTAAAGCAGCAGGATTTAAGGACTGTATCAGATGGCGCAGAGATCCCCGATAGCATACGCCATCTCTCATTCTACTACTATCTATGATTTGCACATATGAGATTTCTGGCGAACCGCTGAGTACAACGCAAGGGGAGACTCTGAGAGTATTATAGCTAAAGTTCTGGATCACCAGGTGACTATTACAGAAGAGATTATTTCACGGGTGCTGAGATTAGAAGAAGACATTGGAGGTGACATTGATTTGTCTGATCAGGAGGTGTTTGATGCTTTCCTGTCTATGGGATATGAAGGTCCTCCTTTTGGACTAGAAAGGAAATCAAAAAATCCTTTCTATCCAAGGAGTGGAGATACATTGCCCACGTTTTCATAATGTGCTTAGATCACTGAAAAGGTGGATCAGATGGGCTGAACTTAGACTGGGCGAAAGCTATGATTATATGTTGCAGAGGGGAGAAGGCTAACGTAGCAAATCTTATATTTAGCTGCATGGCTGAAAACATAATGGCCCTGAAGAAGGATAAATGGCTGCTTTATCCCAGATTTCTTCAAATGATCATAGACGATCAAGTCCCCAACATCCAAAGACACGGACAAGTCAAGAATCTAGTATCGATGAATACCCGAATCTTTGCCGACTGTTGTGCTATCAGGCACGATTTCAGTGGTCGAATCACTCACTTGTGGGAAAACATGTATACTCCTGAGCGATGGGCTTACATCAGGAGGGTGATCCAATCTGAAGCCAGACGAACAGAGGAGACTAGACCAAGTCAGTCGGAGGCGGTAAAGAAAAGAAAGAGGTATGCTAAGGAGAAAGATTATAACTTTGAGAAAGAAGTGAATGAGATGGCGACTGAAGCCAGGATTGAGAAAGAAAAGAGGTCCAAGAAGAAGGTTGATACTGGGGAGCAAGAGAGGAGGACAAAACAGAAGCATCAAACATTCTTTGAGCCCCCACAAACTGAAAGACACACCAGTTTGGACGAGGATGTAATCAGAAACCTCAACACCTCTCTCTCAAACGAATTAAGCATGATGAAGACCAAGCTGATGAATCAAGAGATGAGGGAGAAGCAAAAGGATGAAGTGTTGGAGGGTATGCAGAGAATGTTGGTTGATCAAAATAATTTAATCAAAAGATTATTGAAGGAGGTAAATGAATTAAAAGCTGCTACCGGCCTGCCCAATCAGCTAACTCAACATGAGTTAGATGATTTGACTGACACATCTAAGTACCCATTTCTGAATGTGGGTACTTCATCGAGGGCAGGAGAGGGCACCTCAGGGGCAGCAACTGAAGAAGCAGGAGGCTCTGGCAAGAGAACTGAAGAACCTGAAATAGAGGATATACAGACAGCTGATGATGTGTTTGAAGCTGGATTTGTTGACTTGGGAATAAATCTCAGGGATTTTACTGGAGAAGAGCAGATGGGAAAACAAGCTGAAACTACTAAGCAACCCATTGCGAAGGGTCTGGTGGATGAGGAGGTACAAGAGGAGCAGTTAGTTGATTATGACTCAGAGCCTGAGTTTTATGAGGTGGACGAAAGGCCATTGACTTATGTGATCCAGAAGAGTGAGAATGTAAACGACGTTATTAAAATGGAAAAGAGCGATTGGTTTGTGAGGGAGAAGGAACCTGAAGAATTAACCCTTTTATTTCAAAATATGGAAGGTCTGAACAGGAAAGAGGCGGATAAGAGGATTGTGAGCTGGAAATACAATCCCGATCTCAAAATGTTCATGATCAAGAGGAGAGGGGGAGGAATTACGTATTTACACAAGAGGAAGGCGTTTAAGACCTTGCCTAAGTGGGACTTAAGACGATTGGCATCGTTGCCCCTTCTTGAAGCCCATCTGAGTGAACGAGCCAAGTTTCTGGAAAAAGAAATTCAAAATGGGCTCAACAATAACTTCGAAGCTTTTGGGTTTATGAAAGCAAAGAGAAAAAGATCAAAGAAAGACAAAGACTGGGTTACAGGAAAGGGGAAGATTGTGCTAAGCGTGAAGCCCCCAAAGACTGTTCAAAGGGTGAGATTGGCAGATCCCTCCCCTTCTCGTCTTCAAGGGTTTGAGAAATGGTTCTATGACAATCAGACGGGGGAGGCTATTATTAGAGTGAAGGGTGGCGTCGAATATCAAATCTTTGACCCTATGGAACTTTTTGGTTTCTCAGACGAAGATCTGCTCATTCTATGTGAGAACCATATTAAAGCAGGAGCGGGAGAAGAGACAAGGAAGGAGGCTAGCTTGTTTATGATTGTTGCAAACAAAGTCAGAGGAGTGAGGGCTGAGGTGAAGGAGCTAGCTGAAAACATAAGAGCTGAAGATGACTTAAACATGGATATCCAGGATCTGACAAAACAATTTGCAGAAGCTAGTGCTCATCCCGATGGAGCTGATAGAGCAGGAGGTGACCAAGGCAAATCAAGAGCTCAAGTTCAAGAAAAGAGATCTGCAGGAGCTGAACCAGAAACATCAGGTGCAGGTGCGGGGGATGCTGGAGCTGAATAGAGATATCAAGACAAGCAGAGTGGGTGAGATCCAACCTAGGGGGAGTATTGAAGATCAAGATAGGCTAGACTCACCATTAGATTAGTATTTGTTTATCTTTCTTTGTAATAGGATCTATGTTAGTTTCCTTTTGTATGTTGTTTAGAATAAATGTATATATATTGCTGTCTAGCGAAACTGTGAGCGAAACAATAGTTTCGCTCACAGTTATCTAGATGTTGTTAGTTTCTGCCGGGCGAAATTACTATTTCACCAGTACAGTTTCGCTCACAGCGAAACGGTATGCGAAACTATGACAGCTATATATAGATTTCATTTTGCTCAATGTTAGCTATCCTTGCAAAAACCCTAATCGTGTATTACTGTTGCAAGAGGCTATTGTAAGCTTGTTCTTCCTGAATATATTGAGCTTGTTTCATTTCATTCAAGATTGTTCATCATTAAAACCTTATTTGAAAGCTTTTTGGTGTTATTTTGATCTTTATATCTTAGTGTTTGTTGTGTGTGTTTGGTATTGAACGATTCAAGCATTCTTTTGCACTAAAAACCGATCAAATGGACCTACAGAAAACCATACCTTGATGATAATTTCACCCGTTTAAAGTTTTATCGATGGTATCTTCCTCAGGTGAAATGATCTCCTCAAAGTAGGAGTGAATTCTATACTTTGATGAAGTCTTTCATTTTACTATAAATTATTTCTATAAAACTTCACCGTTAAGATAGGAGTGATTATCCACCTCATTTTATTCTTGTGGGTCCTTAACAGTGAGTTAGGGTCAAACTCTCGCTTGGTAGTTAAGAGTCATACCTTGGGAAATACACCACCAAGCTAGGAGTGATAACCACATCTTGGTGACTAATCCCATTCATTGATCTCAAACTGGCCAATGTTTTAAGACTTTAATTGCCAAGAAACATGTAATAACTTAAAGGGTGAACACTGTTATCTGATTTATCGACAGTAGTGTTCCAACCAGTCAAGCTTAAGCATGATTCCTGAACTCAAAAGAGGTCTTTGTCACCTTAGGTTAATCTTAGTTCCAAGCCTGGAACATTTGAATTCTGAATCGACTTCTTTTCTCACGATGTTATGTTTCGATTTGTCACTTTTATCTAGCTTTATGGAACCTGTTATTTCTTGAGTATCGATTTTCCTTCGGGTTATCATCAACACCTAATTGCACGATGATAACACTCCTAAAACGATTTTTCGTACAAGATAAAACCATTATAAAGTGATGTCATGCCTTTCTGCTTATATTGATGTATGATTATGTTCACGGGTTTGATGAATCGCGTGTGCAAGCCGTACTTGGAAAGCTACTTGTGATTGTCTTTATCGTCGATATTCTGAATATTTAAATTCTGAACCGATCATGAACGACATTTTTATTTCATTCGTTACCCATAATTAAGAATGCAATTCCTATTATTTTGGATAATCTTTGAACTCCTAATCTTGAAAATCTCTAAACCTTTATCTTGATTGCGACTCCCAAGACTTGTTATTACATTCATTCCGAAGTGGACAAAACGGATCATGAATTTCCACAATTGGTATTCATGGTTTGGTATAAAAAGAAAAGTGGACATAGCTTTGTGTATGTTCAAATTGCCTCGTATTTCTTGACATTTGGTGCATCATTGATTGATTGACTAGTTTCGCGCATTTCATGTTGACTCATGTGAGGTAACGAGTCGAGAAATTGACTCGTATCTACCTCAAATAGTCGGTCATCGTGGCGTGTCGTTAAACATTGATCGTTAATTCTAATGATCGATTCACCTTCAAGTATTAGCAATGTCTCTAATCAACTTTGGGAACCCAACTCAAAATCTCAGCATATCGTATCATTCCTAATCTAACGGTTTGACCGAAGGAACAATACACATTCACAAGATATGCGTTAAGCTTGTGTCATTTTATATAGTGGCACTTGCGATTCTTAAATTCCGTCCGTCAACCTTTCATACAAATTATGGGACTTTTTCATTGGCTTCAAGACATCACCTTATTATATAATTTCATTCTAGATGTTGAGAGTAGTGTGACTTATAAGTCTAATATATCTCAGGAACTTATCATCGTTTTCCACCGTTTCATGTGTCAAATCTCAAAGAGTTAGTTTGTCAATAATAACTTTCGCATTCCACTGAAAGAGTTCAAATTTGGATGCATCGTGTAAAATTTCAAAATTTGAAAAGTGATGCATCTCCCCCGTAATCAAACACCAATCACAGTACGTTAGTGCACTTATCTTTCATCATAAGCCTCCTGTTTGTTTAAGTTTCAATTTTAATTTCGGGACGAAATTCTTAAAATTTGAGGAGACTGTAACCTTTCGTACTTTCGTTAAATAAAAGTTAACTTTGTTATGCATTTGTAAGGGCCATTTAAGCCATTTATGAAACTTTGAAGGCTTGTTTATGCTTAATTAATTTCGAGGTTAATAAATTAAATTAACAAATAATAATAACGATAATAGTATTTACAATTGTTGTTTAAAATTTAACATTTAGTCCTGATAGTAAAAAAATAAATAAATAAATAATATTCTAAATAAAATAAAAAAATATATATAATGATAATAATAATAAAAATTTAATAATTTATAAAAGTTAAGTGATTGTTAAATTATAAAAAAACATTAAAACTTAAACGAAATAAAGTTAAGGGGACCTTCATGTTAAATTTGAAACTTTAAATTAAAGTTTATTAAATAAAATAACAAAAAAAAGTTTATCAAATAAATAACAAAAAGTATAACTACAAGGACCATTTATGTAATTATGAAAAACCCAAACCACCCCCCTTCTTCCCGTTTTTCCGGCCAGCTTCCGGCCAGCTTCCGGCCGAGCTCCGGCCACCCCTCAAACATTGGTTTTGGTCACCATTTTAACCCCGAAACATGTCAAAACGCTCGTAAATCAGTTTCCAACAAGAATAAATGTAGTAATTGAACTTTAAACCGGCCTTTAACACACTCGAACTCAAAACTGAAACCCCCTCAAACATCAAAATCGTTTCCACATTTAAATCGCATTAATGATGTAATTAAACATGTGTATACGTTCGTATAATCATTTAGAAACTAATGGTGTCCCTAATTTCACCTGAAATCATCTTCCTATCACAATAATCACTCGTAAAACCACGGAACTTACAACATAATCGAACTCCAATTTCTGCACGTTATAATTCCAAATTGACAAAGGGCTTTCGACCTTAAACACCATTAAAAGCCACTGGTGCGCGGAATTCGATTATAATCAACTCCAACTTATCGAACCAAAACACCAAAGCCGCACCCTTGTTCGAACTCATATCCATTGATTTTCATCGAATTAACAAGTACTGAAACTATCCTTTGATTCGTTTTTACATAGGGAACAAAAGCCCCATGGTTAATTTCATTAACATCGAAGTTCTGATGATCAATTTGGCCAAAAATGTTTTTAGGGTTCATGTGAAATTGGGGTTTCGCTAACTAAAGCTTTTAAGATTTGTTGTTGATTTCATAACAGATTTGGGCCTCTAGACCACCGGTTAAGTTCCTATACATATCTAGGGGAGGTCTCGGGTTCGACCCTGGCCCCCTGGCAATATTCTTTTTAAAGAGTTTTATTGGTTTATAAATTTCAGAAAATGTTTCAAATATTATTAGTAACCATATAAAAATTTCTTTCTATCAAAAAAATTGATATAGAATTTATTTTCTTTTAATTTCAATAGAAAACCCATTTTAAAAATCATTATTTTCTTTTAATTATTTTAAATATTATAGAAAGGAAATTATAAGACCTCATCCATTATGAACTTGGAGTTTTAAATAAAGCACATGTAACTATTAATTATGTTCAAATTAATAAATTTCTATTATTATGGATTTAATAACAAATCCATTATATAAATCTTTGTTTTAGAAAATAAATATATATGTACTACTTAGGGATGTACACATATTTTAATGACTATTTTAACCATGTAAATTTACAAAATATAGATTTATTTAAAGGTAAATAATAACCATTAAAATATAAAGGCTTAATTTCTATTAATGGTGATTATCACTAAGAGTCATGTTTAAATCATTCAAATACCAAAATAATAATAACTTACATCTATTTAAAAAAAATACATGAGAATCATGGAAAAATGGATATTAACATAACACCAAGATCATCATGATTAACTTAATACGACGTTTCATTTAGGTGAACGTTAGCGAATCCTCGGATTTATAAACAAGACATCCTATTATTTGTCATCGTTTATTATCCATGTAAGTATTTCTATACCCTTTTTATTATTTTTACCCTTTGGGGTGAAACATGTTTCTATATAAACATTGCACTTGTAAACACGTTTGATTCTTGTAAACTTATGATATTTCACCTGTATGTTGTGGTTAGTTGACCTTTGTAGCTACCATGTAATGTCGAATATATGTACAATCATTAACTATTACTAGCCTGGCGACGTCATAGATCTATGGGCCTGACAAGCCTGCTTGGTTGATCCAAATACACTTAGCTAATCGTATATACTTGTAAACGTTTGAGACTTGTAAAACTTTGTCAAGGTTTGATTGTGCATTCTGTCTTACATCCCTAGTTACTTTGTTCTCTAATTTACAACATGAATTGCTATCTTTTATATACTTATGTATTGAAAACTATAGAAATCTTACCAACATTATTGTTGACCTTTTATTTTTAACATGTTTCAGGAAATACTCAAGTATGATTACTAGTTTGAAGCTTATCACACCTAGGATTGGACCTAGAGAAATAAAAGGATGAACTTGTCACATTTAACTTTTATATCATGATGTTATCTTTGTTTGAGACTTGTGATTGTAATGTTACCTTCGAAACTTATGAATAATATATTTGTAATTAATAATAGCGTTATGTGGCTGTGAACGATCTTAACTCTCACATCTCGACATTTCCGCCGTCAAGGTTGGGGTGTGACAGATTGGTATCATAGCCCATAACTATAGGGATTTAGGTTATTAGAAATGGTGACCTAGACTATAGCTTATACATGAACCTTATAGAATAATATTTAAATTCTTGTAAATATATATATGGTTTGCATGCTACATAATGATATGCCTTCTTATATGTAACTTGATGCCTTAGTATAGGATTGCCTTGTAAATGTTTAAACTTTATACTTGTCTCCCCTAAACTTATCTTGACTCTTTGATTCTCCCCGACGAATGAAACTTTTTAAACTTATTCTCGACGACGTGTGGAATCTACACTATTTATTGTGGGTTTAATTCCTTAGACTCTACGTCTAATCTATGAAAATATCATCAAGGTTTTGATTTCATGAACCTAAAAAATTTGTGTGACCATAGACACCTGTATTCTGGATTTCCTGGCAAAAGGCTTTCGGGTTAAGGCAAGCATATCGTATAAATCTCATTGCGAGACCAGTTATGCTTACCTGGGGATTTCTGGGATGAGTGATAAACTATGGTCAACATACACAAGTTTCTAAGGCAAATAGGTCAATTTACCTTGACGTGTCAACGTTTCCAAACGGTAATGCGTTACTAAATGGAACCATCTAGTTTATATTTAAAATATCAAAAATCCTTGATTCCTTGGACTGGTTTATCACCGCACACGATTCACCGCGAAGAAGGTGTCGAAGTGTCTGCCGCAAGTGGAGGAAGGTCTGCCGGCTGTTGCAAGGGAGAAGGGGCTGTCGTTGATGCTTGTTCGTGTGAGCAGTGATGCCGACGACAGATGTGTCTCTCTAGTCTTCTTGAGGTGTTCAACGAAGAAGAAGAGTTTTATGGTTGGGGTGTTGGTTATGGTGAGTTCGAGGGGAGGGAACAGGTCGGCTACGAGAGCCATATGAGGTGGGGAGTTAGAATATTAAGTTTAGGAGCATGGCCACTCTCACCCCCTCATGTTAATATAACTATACTTTAACCCCCAGTTATGAAAGACAAAATATAAATATAAAAGTTATGAAAGACAATATATATATATATATATATATATATATATATATATATATATGCATATATATATATAAGTTATGAAAGACAATATATATATATATATATATATATATATAACAATACTTTAATTTGTTGATAAGTTATAACAAAATATAAAAGTTATGAAAGACAATATATATATATATATATATATATATATATATATAAATATATATATGTATATATGTGTGTGTGTGTATATATAAATATATATATATATATGTATATATATACATATTATATATATATATATATGTATATATATGTGTATATATATATATACATATATATATATAAAACGTTAACGGAATCAAAGTTGGGTTAATGTTATTAACCTAAAAATTACGGGGTGTCACATTATCCACTTGTTAAAGGAATTTTCGTTCTGAAAATTAGAACATCAGGAACAACGAACGACTAGTGAACAAGTGATCAGTTATCTGGAACATAGACAAAATAGTTTTTCTGAGGATTTCATGAATTAATCGAAAACAAAGAACGTAGGGTTTTGTGAGAGTTGCGACATCTACTGTTGAGAAAGCTGAAATAAAGTATTGAGCGTGTATCATCGTTACTTTAACCAAAGAAATGAAGAAATATTGAAGTTGGTCAAAGGCTAGAAACTCAAACATATATGAGTGTGTTGTGAAAGTTGCAGGTTATACAGGAGATGAAGAGAGGGAACTAGAGGTGCACAAAAGAACCGGGTTCAAAACCCGAACCGCCGAACCGACCCGGACCCGAACCGGTTCGGAACCGGTATGCCCCCAACCCGGTTCCAACCCGAAAAAACCCGCCGGTTTTGAACCGGTTTTGAAGTTTCCAGCCCAAACCGGTTTGGACCCGGTTTTTCCCCGAACCGGTTTCGAACCCGGTCCAAAAAAACCGGTTTGGAACCGGTTTCGACCGTTTTTTTTTTTGACCGTTAGAAAACGGCTATTTGACCGTTTGAGGCTATTTTGTGACCGTTTTTTGGACTTTTTTTGGACCATTTTGCCCTTATATGATAGTATAAATAGGTAGTGGGTGTTATGGTTTAGTCACAACACTCAAAACTTCCAAAACGCTCAAAAACGTGCTTAAAAACGCAAAAACGCTCCTCACTCTCAACTTTCTATTCTCTCAATCTTTGAATTATGGCTTTTCGAATCTTCCGTTCCAACCGGTGGATCCACAAGTGCCGCTACCGTTGTTAGAATTCTTTCAACAACGCGAAACCAAGAGATTTGGTGTAATTTCGACTTATGCGAAATGTCGAATGGTCAACATAAAGCTCGATGCAAGGCTTGTGGTTCGTTTTTCAAGTCGGATTCAAACTCGACTTTGAGAAATCATATGACCAAATGGTGCAAGTCTTTGAAAAGTACACCGAGTCAAGGGCAAACATCAATCGGAAACGATGGTGGTTTATGGAACTTCAACGTCGATATGGTTCGAGATAGAATGGCAAAGTTTGTAATTCAAGAAGGATTACCGTTCGATCACTTCGACAACCCTCGGTTAACAAAATTGATTCAAGAAACTCTTCAACCACGCTACACTCACGTAAGTCGCACCACTCTTAGACGTGATTGTTTAAATCTTTGGAAACAAGCAAAAAATGATTTAAAGGTTTTATTTGAAAATTTACAAACCGGTGTGAACTTAACTACCGACGTTTGGTCCGCCCCACACGGTTTACCGGAATCGTACCTTTGCGTCACGGCCCATTGGATAGATCCAAGTTCGTGGCAAATGATGAAACGTACGATTGCGTTTGAATTATTTGGATATCCGCATACCGGTGAAAATCTTTTTCAAATTTTAGACTATGTAATCAAAACGTATAAATTAGAAAACAAAATTTTTTCAATGTCATTTGATAACGCCTCGAACAACACATCCGCCGTTGAAAAATTGAAAATAAAATATAAACCGGTTTGTGACGGCGTATTTTTTCATTCACGATGTGTTGCACATATTATTAATTTAGTTGTGCAAGATGGTCTTGGCGTTCCTGAAGTGGAAGATTTTAAAACGTCTTTCAAAAACATGTTACGTGACGTTTTTAAAACTAGTAGAAAAAGGTATGTTAATTATAGAAAAATGTGTCACGATACGAATTCCATTTGTTTAGGACCAAATTGGGATGTCCCGACTAGATGGAATTCGACTTGGAAAATGTTTAATAGTGTTTTACGTCAAAAAGAAACGCTTCATGTTTTCCACGATGGTCTTGCGATGCGGGGTCGGGTTGTTCCGTTTCCGTTAGAGGGTTGGGAATATATTCAAGAAATAACTCAATTTTTAGAGCTTTTTAAAAACGCAACTACAAAATTGTCGGGGGTTTATTATCCGACAAGTTGTCTAACGCTTCATCAAATTTATTTAATGACCCATAAATTAAGTGAATATGAAGAAAGAAACGAAATGTTTTCGGCAATGGTAGCGCCGATGAAAGAAAAATTTAAAAAATATTTCATTGAACTACCCCCGGTTTTTACGTGTTCCGCCGCACTCGACCCGTGTTTGAATGTTTCGGGGGTAGAAACTTTAATAGATGAGATAACTTATGATTTAGATTTACATGATTATGATCCATTTTTTAATGTTAATACAAAACAAATATTTAATGAAACTTTTAAAAAATCGTTTAATGTTTATGTTGAAAAATATGGTGCAACATCAAACATCCACCGACAATCGAACGTGGAATCGAGTTCGTCGAGCTCAAGTAGAGACCCGATGATTAGTTTATACAACACTTTGAGAAATGAAAACAGTAAACGTCAAAGGGGTAACACCCCAAGTAGCGAACTCGGGAGATATATGGGAACCGATTTTTTAGCCACTATGTCTCCCGATGAATTTTTGAAATTTGATATTCTGACATGGTGGAAAGGAAAGGAATCACAATTTCCGGTCCTATCCGCCATGGCACGTGATTTACTAACCGTCCAAGCTTCCACGGTAGCTTCGGAGTCTGCATTTTCTGTTAGTGGCAGAGTTTTATCGATTAGAAGAACAAGGTTAACTCCAACATCGCTAGAGATGTGTATTTGTTTAAAGGACCACTTAGATGCGGCCGAACGAAGACAACACATATCAAACCTTGAAGAAGAAACACCGATTGAAGAAGAAATACACGAGCACGAGGTACAAACCGGACGATCCTCACCGCTATCCGACGAATAACTCGCTTATGATTTGTCTCAACGCATTGGCACACAAACCGACGAAGACGATTAGATTAGACAAACTTGTATTCGTAATATGTATATTTTGTTTTCTTTGGTTTAATTTTAATGTAATTTTTATTGTTTATTTTTCGTAATGAATTAATTATTTACTTTTATAAATTAATGTAATTTTTATTATTTTCTTTAGAAAAACTCGAGTATGATTTTTAATTGTTTACTTATTAAAATGAAAATAAAAACTTTGAGACAATCGTATATAATTAATCTACTCTAATAAAATAAAAACGAAAATAAAACGCGTACAATCAATCGTATATAATTGTTTGTATAAAACTCGTATTAATTGTTTACAAAATGAAAACAAAAACGCGTCCAATCGTATATAATTAATCTACTCTAATAATTTTTAATTAATCAAAATTTGTAATTAATTTGTATATAATTTAATTAGAAGGTAAAAAAAAAAAAAAAAAAAAAAAAAAAAAAAAAAAAAACCCGGGTTTTCCAAACCGGGTCTTAGACCCGACCCGGTTCGGTTCCAACCGGGTTGGGTTTGATGGGTTTGAAAACCGGTTCCGACCCGAACCGGTTCTTGGTCAAAAACCGGGCTCCAAAACGTTGACCGAACCCGAACCGGGTCCGACCCGACCCGGGTTCAAAAAAAAACCGGTTTGTGCACCTCTAGAGGGAACTATCAATTGAAAGTTTTTGAACAAAATGTATATAAAAAATCATTTGAAAAATAAAGATTTTTCTCTGGATAAAATTTGACAAGTTTTAGAATTATCTTTTCAGGGGCTGGGGTATAACACGTAACAAGAGAGGCATGCGTGGTCTAATACATCCTATCGTAGCTTGCTTAACTGAGTCTTCTAATAACCAAGAACTAGCTTATGGAGCAATATGATAATCCTGTTTTCTGAAATCAACTACTCTGATTTACGGGAATATATGCACCATATGACTTGGAAAAACTATAGGAGAACTTTTAAGAGTTCAAAATTGGTAAATGAGTTGCGGGTATGTTAAATACATCAACTCAATTTTATAAATTGTATGAATATTGTGTTCTAAATGTATTTTTTTTCTTAATGCCACTCCATACATAAAATAGGGATGACTACTCCCAAGTTTTTGAAGCTTTCTAGGTCAATCAAGAAGCATAAAGGGCCGGTGGAACACTCCAGAACAGCCTTTAAAATTCTAGACCAGATGGAACACATTGGAAAGGACTAGATCGACCTTGTAAGGTTTTGGAAGGACCTAGAAGAGGCCTCATAGCAAAAGAAATTAGCCATGAAAGGTCTTTTATAATATCCTCTTTGTAGCAATAAAAGATGTTTGGTTTACAAAGATTGTACGTCCCACTAGTCGTTTGTAATCATTATTATTTATTGGTCAAAGGCTAAATTTAGAAGGAATCTAAGTGTTGTACAAGAGTAAAGAAATAACTTCATGATATTTATGTTACAAGGTTGTTGATGTAGTAGAGGTTCATAACCGGGTTTGCTTAAGAGGCACCAAAATGACCAAAATTTATGGTTTTTAATGTCTGATAATTAAGACCTCATACACGGTGTTGAAGCCCTACATTTTCTTTTTGTTCTGCTTAAGAGGCACCAAAATGACAAAAATACTTCACATGTAAACATTATCATAAGTAAAGCAACTTATGTAATCAAACTCACCAAAGTGCCCACATCAATATAGTTGTTAAGTTAGTTTTAGTGTCTATGCAATACAAAATGTCATCAGCTCTCAACTTTAGGGTATGAGACTAAGTTTTGCAATACAACATTTTACTAACTTTTTTAGTTACTTGTAATAAATCATGACTAATAGATGTCATGGTTGTATGACCAATTTTCGTAATTAGTATTGTTGATTTTCTTTAACTTATATTTTACCAAGAGTTCCATCTTTTCAGCAACCCAAAGAGAAGTTGCATTCTTCACAATTTGTTGTTCCTCCGAATCTACAATGCAAGATTGCTTCAACTGTTATCCATCTATAGTATTTTATTTTAACCGCAAATGATATTTATTTTTCCTACCATATACAATACTTTGTAGATACATTTAGTTCAAAAAGGTGCTCTGAGTCCACTGGATGAGATGTTGCAGCCTCCAGATGATCAGTTAAAAAGAAATCTCATCCCTTGCGCTTAGGAGGGTGGCATAGGATCCTATATGTAGTTGTATTTTCTCAAACTGTTCGTTCTATTAGTTGTATATTTTTTTAGTTATTTAGAATGGATTAATAACATAAAATGTTTTAGCCAATAAACTAAAAAATAATATGATACTTTTGACTTTGAAAATAAAAGTTTAAAACTTGAATCAGTCGTGCATGTGCGTGAAGTCGCGCATGTGCGTGAAGTCGCGCATGTGCGTGAAGTCGCACGCAAACTACACGCGGTGGTTTAATTGTTAAATTTTCATAAAACATTCACATACACATACTGGTACTAAAGCTACTTGATTCGATCAACAAAAATTCACGACGCAACACCGCATTTGCTTTAAGGGGCTCACATTTAGCAAAGTAGCCATAGTCCTTAATGCGTAAAAGTAGTAGATTTTATTTTTATATCCCAAACAATTCCTTCTAACTTATAGAGCATTCTCAGAAGCCACTAGATCAGTTTTATATTTTGAGGTAACTAAATTTCTTATAATGATTCATTTATGCAAATCATTGCACAATTAAGATCGGCTCCTATTCTAACATCGAATCAACAACCTGACATGCGGACACTCTATGAAAGTTTTTTTTCTTTATTTTTTTTTAACAAATAGGTCCATTTTTGCATGAATAAGTCTCTAGATCAATTAAACTAAACAAATAGGTCCTTCATTTTTAAATGATTAAGTCAACAAATTTAAGTTTAACAAATCTTTTTGTTGAATTTTATTTATAGATTTACAGACTTTACTACTCAAAAACCTATAGGGTTTCTTTTAAATTTACTCTTATTAACACAAAGAAATAGTTATATTTGGCCTTTTATTTTCATCGACTTCACCGACTCAAACTTATGCTTTAAGACATAATGCAATGATAATTATTCATTATCAAGACACAAGATGTTGAAACAACATTAGCACTAGGAAATTATTGTAAAGCTTGTAATTATGGTGGAGGTATTGTAAAGCTTGTAATTATGGTAGAGGTGTTACGTTTTTCTCTGTTGTCATGTAAGCTTGTTAGTTGTTACATTAGGTCAAAATAACATTAATATGTTGTATGTCCTGTGCCAACTTTGTTTTTGGGAGAAAGTAATGAATATTGTATGAACTTTTTTACTTATTTTAATGAGCAAAGCGTATATGTGGAAAGAAATGCATTAAGGTGGATGAATGATCAAAGAAAATGTAAAACTAAATATTTATCATTATTCTTTTTGGTACATATGTAGGGGAAAGTTGCTTTCACTGATGATGTGGGAGATTTGGAGTCAGTCTAATAATGTTTTGGGGTACTTTTCCAGTAAACATTAACATGTTGGTGAATAAAACGAAATTAATAATATAAATTGTACCCTTACGGTTCTATTTCTGTTTTGAAACAAGCTCTTCTACGATTGCCTTAGCTATTAGCTGCGGGATCAACTAAAGAAATGACATAAAACCATTGTCAATTTTGAGGTTTTGCAACATCTTACCAATTAATGTTTCATTTTTGGATTTGAGGTTATAAGATATTACTTGCTTAGTTAGAGTACTTGGGGGAAACTTTTCACATTATAGTACTTGCTTAGTACTTTGACTTTTCAAATTTACATAGTTTTCTATGATATATTTCTTTTACATTTATTTCTGTGATATATTTTTTTCATAAGAATCTTTGTCTATTGTCTAAACAACACTTACAAAGACAAGCAGCTCAATGCGTGGGTAGAGATGTGTGTTAAAGCTGATTATGGAATGAAAGTTATTAGTGACAAAAGATTTGTTTATTTAATTGGTGGTTATATTTTATACGAAGATAATTATAATTTCATTTTGATCGGGTAGGTTGGGTACGAGTTTGGGTTAGAATTGGATGAGTTAGCTTGTTTAGATGTATTGCCCTTTTTGTTTGCTTTATATATTAAACTAGCTATAGTAACCCGTGTGTTACAAGGGTTGAATAAATAAAAAATTAATATAACAAAATTTATTAATTATAAAATAATATTTTAAGATATAATATCATTAAAATTATGTATTAGAAATGACTGTAAGCTATAAAATAGTGATATCAACTTTTTAAAACTTTATTTTTTTTCAAAAAAAACGTTTTGTTCTAAAACAACCGTATAAAAATGTCATTTTTAAATATTTTCTTATTATAACTCTTAAATTTAATTATTTTTTGTTTTAAAAAAATAACTTTTTAAAAATACCAATTTTAAATATTTCGTATTTTTAAAAAAAGTTTTATGCTTTAAATAAATTTATTATTTTATAAAAAATTATTTATTTAGAAATAACATTAATAAATAGATCTCTTTATTAATTTATTAAATCTAAAAAAGTGTTAAATAGTATTATTAGTAATTAAGGTAATTATTTAATAGGAGAGAGAGGCGGGAAAATTTTGGTGAGAATGATTGTGGTGTTGATACGTGTTATCCCAGATATCCTTTTATTAGAGTAGGAAGATTCATAAATAACTAATAATATGCTTCCATGAACTATAATGAACACAATTATATCCAGCCATTTTTTCTTCTAGTTCAGTTTCAAAAACAAATAATTACAGATAATAGAAACTACACTTACAAAATCTTTAATTAAACTAAGGATCTAGTTTTTTTAATAAGATCATCATGTCCAATACATTTTTTTTCTTTTTATTTTTACATGTCAAATAAGATGCCACAGGACATCTACTAAAAGATGTCACGTCATTATTATTATTGAACATTTTTTATTTGAAAAATCACTACTAAGTTTGCTACTAGTCTCTTTCGGGTATCCATGAGAATCCATTAGGAAAAACTCATGACAAACCAGGTAAAAATTTTAATTTGTTGCAACACTTGGTAGAAGTTTAATTTTGTTGGCCAAAATTAGTATGATATTTGCGTGTGTATTGTCTTAAGAAGTAGTCAACTTGAAATAGTCTTATTCCATGTATATTAGGGTGAGTAGCATGTGAACTTTACTAATTCAAGGTGTAAAACTTTTTTCTTAACCAAAAGCTATTTATTTTAGTATTTTATTGAAGGTTGTGGTTGACATGTAGTTTCATAACATGTAAACGCTTTTATGCTATGAAAACATGTGTACTTGCGTCTTCTAATGCATTTTGGGCTATGCTTTACGGTAGATACATGGTTAGTTATATTTAACTTACATCATGTTACAAACATATCATATTTTTCTTTTCTTTCATGCATATTTTTGTGTTTTACTTTATGAATTAATGCATTTTTCGGAGAAAGATTCTAAAACCGTTGAGATTGTGAATATTAGTTGGACGCTTCTAAATGGCATTCGTAATCTTAATGCTTTTAGAATCTTTATGTTAAATACACAAAGATAAAATGATAGAAAAGAAATACTTTACATATTCATAATATGATGCACGTTAGTTGTGAACAAACATGAATCCTCCATCACGCATGGCTCCAAATGCATGAGAAGCCGCAAGCATAAAGGTTTTCTTAGCAAAAATGTGTTTAAATGATGTAAAAATAAATCAATTCAAACATAAAACTTTTAATAAAATGAAAAAAAAAACAAGTTTTACAACTTCAACTAGAAAAATTACAAGGTGTTCCGCTATCTGAGATAGCAGAACTAGCTTACGTGGCACAAAGACCCCGCGAGTGTTTCAGGCATGAGGTGATGTGGCGATTTAGATTTACCCGCCATCCGAAACAAACGGAAGAAAACTTTTAATTTGACTTCCGCCATCTCAAATAGTGGTAGTGGCATAGGTGCGGACAAAACTTTTAAATCCCACTTCCTCTATCTCAACTAGCGGATGTGGCATAGGTTCACGTGATCACTGTCACAAAATATTTTATTAATTAATAATACAAATCCATATTATAAAAATCAAAATCATTACTACATATATCTAATTCACCACATATCTCATTCACCATTTACATCTTCTTCTCATGTAATTCTTATTTAAAATGGCTAATCAATGTGATCAATATAATTTTCAACCTGCTGGAAAATCGTCAAAATGGTTTCCTCATAAATGGAGGCGTTCAACAAAACATGGTGGTTCCTCATATTTGGTTTTCTTGTTGGTTACAGTGTTGTGATGATGATATTATTTGAATATATGCAGGTGGTGTATTGAGAAATGCAAAAGGACAAGAAGAAGACGGATTCTTCAAAACCCAAGATCTAGATCCCAAGCAACTCCCACCACTGGTCACCATCCCTCTCTATCAACCAAACCCCCAAGCAACTCTTTTCATATCCATAACCATCAAGCATCTCCCGTCGGTTCCTTGGAGCATGTTAAAACTTGCAGCTAGTTGGAAAATCAATCGGAGTAGACGGTGATGGTGGTCAACAAGAAGATGAGGGAATTGGTGTTTGCGGTAATGGCCCGGTGATTGCTCATCGGTTGTCGGTTGTCCATGATCTGATTTGGTCCAATATCGGCCGGTAATGACCAAAATCGGTAATGGCCCGGTAATGACCAAAATCGGCCGCACTACCCCTTTGGCCACCCCATTGTTAGATATCAAGTATTTATCGTAAAAGATGTGACTTTTAGTTTTCCAATAAAAACCATCATCACGCCTTAGTAACCATCGCTTGAGCTCAAACCCACCATGGTGTGATTATTTCACCGGTGGTATTGGTCGCCAGTGGTGGTCGGCATAAGTGCAATGATGGTTTGGTGGCTTGGCTGCTACATATTATAAATGGGTGAAGGGAGGGGCACTTTGGTACATACACTCATTACATAATATGAAAAAAGCAAGTGATATCACTATTCAATGAATATAAGTACAGTGTCTTCCCTTCTTCTTCAACGGAGCAGTCGCCCACCGCCCACCTCCCACCGTCAACCGCCCACCGTCGTCGACCTGCGCCCATGTGGCTGTCACCGGCACCACCATCGCATCAGGATCAGGCACCGTCTACCGCCCACCGTCGTCAATCTTCGATCTCTTCGGTCTCCACCTGCTCAATCTTCGATCTCTTCGGTCTCCACCTACAAACCGACGCCACCGTTCCTCAGCCGCGATGACCGCCTGCATCATCCGGCGATGATGTATCAACCGCCGCCGCCGCACTACATGCCGTATTATCAGCATTATCAGCAGCAATCGCAACAGCAGCAGCAAAAGGGGAATCAGATTCAGACGACGAGTGAAGATAATAAGACGATTTGGGTCGGTGATCTGCAGCACTGGATGGATGAATCTTATCTTCAATCGTGTTTCGCTCAGACCGGAGAGGTTAGGGTTTTGACTTTTGGTTTAATTATGTTTGGTTTCTATTATTGTGTAACGGTGATTGTTGTTCTGTGAATATGTACTTTTGTCGTTTGTTGGTATGTGGGAAATTTTCTTTTTGTTGTAATCGGGAACGAGAGTATGATTCTGCAGCAGTGATTTTGTTCATTCAATGCTGTTTTGATGTAGTTTCATTGTATATGACAAATGTTAGAGATGATTAAAAGATTTAAAGCAGTTTTTGTAGGTAATAAGTTTGTATTATTCAGATATTAGAAATTAAACAGCAGTCTTAATTCGATCTGTAACATATATTATAAGCATGTTTTACTTCAATCTTTTGTTCAGAAGTTGTAGGGTGTTATCAGTTATGAATTGTTGCATCCAAAAGGGTATTAATTATGAGTGATCTTTATTTGTTGAATACAATTTTTCTTGATCTTGATCACTACTTCCTTATGGTTTCTTGTACGATTGTTTTCGGTTGTTATGTGGTTTTTTGAATGATTGTTGTTCAGTTGTGATGGTTTCAGAGTCATTTTTTTGAGTTCCTTTTATGTTGTATGGTACCGTATATTTCTTCGAGGTTTTTTTTTGATAATATGAAGTTAGCAGGTAATGTCTATCAAGCTAATACGCAACAAGCAAACGAGACAATCAGAGCGTTATGGCTTTGTTGAGTTCAATTCTCATGAAGCTGCTGAGAATGTTCTTCAGAGCTACAATGGGAGCATGATGCCAAACACAGATCAAGTTTTTCGGTTGAACTGGGCAAGTTTTAGTTCGGGTGAAAAACGTGCAGACACTGGTTCAGACTTATCTATATTTATAGGAGATTTGGCACCAGATGTAACGGATGCATTGTTGTATGAAACATTTGCTGGTAGATATCCGTCTGTCAAAGGTGCAAAAGTTGTTGTGGATACGAATACTGGGTGTTCAAAAGGTTATGGATTTGTTAGATTTAGTGATGAGAATGAGAGAACACGAGCTATGACTGAAATGAATGGACAGTATTGTTCAAGCAGGCCTATGCGTGTTGATGTTGCAACCCTGAAGAAGCCGCCTACTCAACAACAATATGGTCAGCAACAATATTCGTCTCAAGGTATGTTTTTCTGGTACTGGTTTCTTTTGTTGCAACAATACAGTTTCATAGATTATTGTGACATCTGTCACTGATAGGTCCGTCAATTAACATTAAACTCACGCATTTATTAATTTTCATAATCAATTTGTGGTTTTAATTGACTATTCTTTATTATATACGCGTTTTCGTGTTAACCCTGATATAATAACAATAATAATAATAATAATAATAATAATAATAATAATAATAATAATAATAATAATAATAGTAATAATAATAATATTAATAATAATAGAAATAATAATAAAAATAATAATAACAATAATAATAATATTGTTAATAATAATAATGATGATAATAATAATAATAATAATAAATAATAATATTAATAATGAAGTCCAGGAGGTTAAATTGCCAAATCTGAAACTTTAAAACAAAGTTTTTACATAAAATAATAAATCAAACAAACCTCAGGGACCATTTGTGTAATTTTTAAAATTACAAAACCAACCCCCGCCCGCCCTTGGTTTTCCGGCACCGGAGTCCGGCCGACCTCCGGAGGCCCTCCAGCGAGCTCCAAAACACCAACAAAACTTGATTTTAACCCCAAAAACCGGTCCCGACAACATCATGTGCAATATTCGAACACAATGCCTTAATTCAATTTAAAAATCATGGTGCGATCGATCTGATTCAACCCCTTTTCACTTTCGGCTGCTTTACACATCACAAATCGCACTACACATTACAATAATTCAATTAAATGAGCCAAAACAATCCTATAAATGTCGTTATACTACTGCCACTTTCAATTGCACCAGAAAACAACCACACAAACAAATTCGAATCCCTCCCTCATCCGCGACCTGCAATTGATCGAACAACCTTGTTCGAAATTCAAAACCTGAAATTGTTAGAGGGCTTTTGCTCAATAATATCATTGGAAACTTCCTGTGAAATTAATTTGATTAACATCAACAATTTCACACCAAACTGATTCAACCCTCGGTCGAAGCTGTTCTGCATCTATTCTTATCATTCAAACAACCAAAACAGGTAATTAAAAACACCCAAATACTCGAAATCACATGGGGATTAAAAGCCCTATGTTTAATTTCATTATCATGATCATTTTGGTGTTCCATTCGATCGATTTCAGGAACTAGGGTTCTTGATTTGGGGGAATTAGAATGAAAATGTTTTAAAGGAATTGCAAACCAGAATAACCGCGGCTAACGCCTTTGGTTCGCTGATTTGTGCGTGGTTGTGTGAGTTGGAGGTCCCGGGTTCGAACCCGGGCACCCTCAACTATTTTTTTAAGGCTTTTTAAGCCCCAATAAAATACAGAAAAATTCTTTAAAATTATAAAAATAAATTTTATAAACTTCCCTTATTTTAAATATTACAAAATGATTTTCTGTAAATTTATTTTGTTTAAAAACCTTAAAAATATTTATAAAATATTATTTATAAATATTATAAATACTTATTTTTACAAAAATAAACTCTAAAATCGTGTGTAATTATAAAATAACCATGAAAATCGTAGAAACTATACATCATATAATTTCACAAATTGTTTACAAATATAATTATAAGTTATTTTTTTTAAAACTTAAATATATAAACCGATAAGCTTATAATTAAACTTAAACATATAAATCAATAAGTCTATAATCAAACACAAAATATATATATCTAACCGTGTGTGTCAAACCCAAATCCGACCAAATATATCTATTCACGATGAATACATTTTAAAGACTTAATTACAATCAATAATAGATGTTGATCGTGTTTGATAGTGCATTGCCTTATTCTGTGAAGTTCTTTGTTCATTACATCAATTCAAGGTGAGTTTCGTGGCCCCTTTTTATGCTTATACAAGTTTTCAATGTTTTCAATCAATGGGGGAAAAGTATGCTCACCCGTTTTTAATGTTGTACATCATATATTCAATTTTTCTTACTTGGAATCAACTTGATACTGTTTTGCATACATACATGGTGTTATTCTATGGATCATTCTTACAACCATTAATTCTCGGTTTTGAGAACCCGCGGTTAGGTATTGGTAGTACTACTGGGTTGACACCCCCACCCATCGACGATTGGTTAACTTGCGAGTTACCAACACAGCTGCCAGCAATCAGACCATGGGTGAATATATTCCGTCTAATTTATATGCATAACGTCATTAGGTTTGGTTGTCTAAAAACACATGTTATGTGGTTTTTGCTTGCAGTATGATTCCACATCAAATTCTATACAGCATCAATTACATGTTTTCAGTTTAAACCTGCGGAACTCACCAACATTATGTGTTGATATTTTTGAGCATATCTTTTTAGGTGATTATAATCAAAGAGGATAGCTAGAGCCGATGCCTTAGCAGAGACCCTCAGGATTTCAATAGGCTTGCATTAGTATTGTACATCGTTTGTTTTCATTTATGAATACTATATTGAATACTCTGTATTTGGATTCTTGAATTAATAAGACTATGATAGTCGTGGAACTGACTAACCACGACACAAGTCACCATTGTGTCGGGCGACGTCATGACACGAGGATTTTGCATATATTATGTCTCTGTAAATAAACCAAGTGCTATGACGATCCCGTCCGTCGCATCCTCGTGTTTCCGCTATAAGCGGGGGTGTGATAGATTGGTATCAGAGCCTTGGTTATAGAGAACTAGGTGGAGAACTCGACCTAGACTATAACCTAAGAACCTTCATATAGAATGCATGCTAGGGATTGTGTGCATTTGATTTTACCCAAATGTCTTTCATGATTTGTGTGACACATGGACACCTGTATTCTGGATTTCCTGGCAAAAGGCCTTCGGGCTAAGGCACGTATTCGTATAAATCTCATTGCGAGACCCGTTACACTACCTGGGGATTTCTGGGATGAGTGATAAACTATGGTCGATACACAAAACTACAAGACAAATGGGTCAAGTATATTAAGTCTATGAACTTAATATACAGGTATGTTCCTACATACTTGATTTTATACATATACACGTGTTATCTGAATATCCCGAGGAAGACATTATTACTCTTAGTCTTTCTCCATGGGATACTTTGATACTAGAACTTTACGCTTGTATGCGCACAACATCATATTATTAGAGAACTTCGGTGATCACGCGTAGCGTCGATCTCGGATATTGAATCCGACCCTATCATGGCTATGACTGAAATCCTGAAAGTATGACGGATATGCAGTTATCATTAGACATAATGTGCTTATATGCTTACCTGCTATTACATGCTACTATTGGAATACTATTGGCTCATGGACAGGAGGACATCATATAATTTGTGCTTGTTGAATCTAAATAATACTATGATGTTAACTTGGGGTAAGTGAAGCTAAGGGTGATCATGCAAGGTAAATTACCATTACGGGTGCACACGTAATTGCAATTCACCATGCATGAGAAGTCTGGCTAACCTTACCATGAGGTAACGATCATGAGTATCACATGTTTCTATTCTATACCCTAGGGTGCTAGGGTCATAATTCTAGTAAGACCTTGTTGAAGGCAATCAAACATTTACTCAAGTCCTGTCCTACTTAAAGCCTTCATGGTATTTCCAATCATATTGACCTTATGAGACATTCCTCCACTTAGCATTTCAGTAACTACTGATTAATGCTTAGAATGAAAGTGGATTACATGAATGTAGAGGAGTAATGATACTCTCTACCCATACAAAACATTATTCTTTGAGTAGGTGCTAAGGAAAATTAAGATGTTATGTAATCAGTTTAAGTATTATTCAAGGTATATCGTGGATGTGGTGGGAACGCTGCGGGGAACCCTATATATAAACATCATCGGTATACTAAGAATGTGCTTAATCTGGGCTACATAATGATCTTGATGGACCGAAGCATAGGATATTAGGAATTGATGAATGAAATCATGCGGTAACTAAAGTTCACATCTTTCTGTAATCAGAAAATGGCGCCTAAGAGAGTCACCCGTAGAACAAACCAAGAAGCTGAAGTCCCGCAAAACAGGAGAAGGGGTAGACCATCAAGAGCTGGTGGTGCTCCAGCTGGCAGTAATCAGGAAACTGGCACTCCTGATATAGCTTCTATGATTGCTCAGCAGCTAGCTGCATTGGTTCCTACCATTGTGACGCAAGTAAGCGACACCCTGCTGAATCATCCTCCCCACGGGGATCATAATACCAATGGCCAACATAACCAAGGGGTAGTGGACGATACCGGCATTGGCAGAACAAATGGAAACGAAACTGGTGTCAACCATACCAAACAGGGATGCTCATATAAAGAATTTGTGGCTTGCAAACCCCATGAATTCGATGGGAAAGGCGGAGCGATAGCCTTGACCAGATGGATCGAGAAGATGGAGGTAGTAATCGACATTAGTGAATGCCTCGACAGTCAACGGATCAAGTATGCCACCTGCTCACTGCAAGGCAAGGCATTAACCTGGTGGAACACCCAGGTTCAGGCTAGAGGAAGGGAGTCTACAATGCAGATGACCTGGGATGAGTTTAAAACATTAATTTCTGAGGAATACTGTCCTCTCAATGAGATGCAAAAACTCGAGCAAGAATTCTGGAATCACGCGATGGTGGGAGCTGGGCACGCAGCATACACCGATTGATTCCACGAATTGGCAAGGTTGGTGTCGCATTTGGTGACACCAGAATCCAAAATGATCGAGAGGTACATTTAGGGACTTGCGCCTCAAATCCGAGCACTTGTAACAGCAGCTGCTCCTCCTACAATCCAGGGCGCAATTTTGAAGGCTGGCGCTCTTACCGACGAAATGGTGAGAACCAGATTGCTGGGGAAGGGAACCGAGAAGAGAAAGGAGTTCGGGTCTAACGCTGGAAGATCCGATAAGAAGGCTAAAACAGCCCGAAGTTTTGTGGCTGTAACCCAAGAAAAGAAGGATTACACAGGACCGCACCCCAAGTGCAACAAGTGTAACTATCACCATTCCCCAGCAAGGTCGTGTCGGGAATGTACAAACTGTAGGCGCTTGGGTCACTGGGCGAAGGATTGTAGGATTGCGCCAAACCTAGTAGCGCCCATCAATGCGGTTAACCCCGCCGGGAATGCCAGGGCATGCTATGAATGCGGAGGTCTCGATCACTTCCGAAACAAGTGCCCCCGATTAAACAGAGCACCCGGTCAACAAGGCAATAACCAGCAGCAATTGCTGGCCATAGCTGGTAACCCGGGTCACGGCAATCAAGGAAATGCCGCAAGAGGACGAGCCTTTGTCATTGGAGCCAATGATGCCCGTCAGGATCCCAATGTCGTCACGGGTACGTACCTTCTCAACGACCACTTCGCCTCTATATTGTTTGATACGGGAGTAGACAATAGCTTTATATCTTCTGATTTTGCACACATGCTTGACTTGAATCCTAGTAGGTTAGAAACTAGCTTTTCCGTAGAAATGGCCAACGGTAGATTCGTACAAGCAGATAAGATCATTAGACAGTGCTCCATAACATTAGAGAACCATGCCTTCGACATAGATTTAATACCTTTCGAGCTAGGGAGCTTTGACGTGATTGTGGGAATGGATTGGTTGTCGAAGCACGGGGCCGAGATTGTTTGCCGGGAGAAAGTAGTATGAATCCCCATACCAAACGGGGAGGTACTCAAAATTCAAGGAGAACGACCGGGAAGAACTTTAAAGCTCATTTCCTGCATGAAGACGCGTCGATGTCTACGGAAGCAGTGCTACGCACTCCTGGCTCATGTGGTAGAAAAGAAGGAAGAAGGCATCAAGTTGGCAGATATTCCGGTGGTACGAGATTATCCGGAAGTATTTCCTGATGATTTGTCGGGTTTACCTCCTCTACGACAGGTGGAATTTCGTATCGAGTTGGTTCCTGGAGCTACGCCGGTAGCAAAAGCACCATATCGCTTAGCACCAACTGAAATGCAAGAGTTATCCAGCCAACTGCAGGAGCTGTTGGAGAAGGGATTCATTCGGCCGAGTCATTCACCATGGGGAGCACCGGTTCTATTTGTCAAAAAGAAAGACGGGTCATTTCGTATGTGTATCGATTATCGCGAGTTGAACAAGTTGACTGTGAAGAATCGATACCCTCTTCCCAGAATTGATGATTTGTTTGATCAATTACAAGGAGCTTTATATTTCTCCAAGATTGACCTTCTTTCTGGATATCATCAACTGAGAGTTTTTGAAGATGACATACCGAAAACAGCATTCAGGACTCGTTATGGGCACTATGAGTTCTTAGTCATGCCGTTCGGACTGACTAATGCACCAGCTGTGTTCATGGATCTGATGAATCGAGTGTGCAAACCATACTTGGATAAGTTCGTGATCGTGTTCATAGACGATATACTTATCCATTCTCGTTCGAAAGAAGATCACGAGAAACACCTTCAAGCAATTCTTGAACTATTGCGGGAAGAGAAACTTTTCGCTAAATTCTCGAAGTGAGAATTCTGGCTCCAAGAAGTGAAGTTTTTGGGCCATGTGGTTAACAAAGATGGAATTCACGTGGACCCCGACAAAATTGAAGCTGTGAAGAAATGGGATACATCTTAAACACCATCGGAAATTCGGTAATTCTTAGGATTGGCCGGGTATTATATCATATACAATCAAATAAATTTTCATTTGACCGTACCAATAAGAGATTAATAAAAAAAAAGTAAAAAGTATGATTGATCAATAAAAAAGTAACAAGCATGATTGATCATGTAAAATAAACTAAATTGAATGTTATTGAATGTTGTAAGCTAAATTGAAGAGGAATCCTCATTATATAGGAAAAACAGATACTAGAAACTCTAAAAACTTAACTTGGGTAGTTGGACTAGTCAACTACGAATAAATCCTTATAACAGATAACTAATAACATAATTAACAACTATACTCAAGTTGAAGCATATTTGTTAATAATAACCAACTTGCATCATGTTGACGTGTACTAAAATTTAAACATGAACACAGACTTGGGAATAGGTTTCTTGTTACAAGAATAAGAACCGAAACAAGTATAAGCAGTGGCGGAACTAGACGTTTACGAGTAAGGGATTAAAATAAAAAATCTATAATCACTAATATATAGTAGTTACTTTATAATCCCAAACACCCCCTAAAATAGTCATCATCAATCCTTCTTCATTTCTTTTTTCCCACGACCAAACTTTGCATTTCGATGTCATGTATGGCCTCTCCTGTGGGAAAAAAAAACTCGATGAACACTTTCATAGCTCTTCTATATTCTAATTAGCTCTAACCATTAAAATAAGGGTCAAAACTAAAAAAACTCACGCTGTCAAATACTCGTATAAACAGGGGCCGCCCGGATGGTCACGGGACCCCCCGGACCCTCCTGTGGTTTCTTCGATGAGTACAGGTTTATTGTAAAAACAAAAACATGAACCGAACAACATGCTTCTTGTAAGAACAAGAACAAAAAGTGAAATACAAGATAAAAAATGAAACAAGACAGGTGCAATAAGGGTACTAGGGGCATAACTCAAATTATAGAAATTAAATCAATCAATAATTTACTATTTTACTCTAATATGGGGGGATTGTATAGCCTTATACGGGACGTATAACTTCTTTGACAGCCCTCTGAATTTTTTCTTGTAGTCAGTGTTGAAATTTGCTATACGCGTCGTATAGCCCTATATGTGTCGAATATGAGGGTCGTATAGGGCTATATGGGGCGTATAGCTCTCTGACAGCCCCCTGAATTTTCCTCGTTTTCAGTGTATTCGACCCTATATATACGCAGCGTAATGACCCATACGCTGCGTATTGACCCATACGCGATGTATAAGGGCGTATCGGTTTATTTGGGTGATGTCAAAAAACCAACATTCCTCGTTGCCATAAAATTCAAAATCATTGTTGAAAAATATAATCTATTTTGACTTTGTAAAATCAAAATATATATACACAATTTATAGCCGTTAGATCTTCGAGCTCAAAAAACCAACACTATCTTCCATTAATATAATTTCATCTCACCTTCTCTTTATTCAAAACACTACTCAAAGTCTAAAACTAGTCGTTACTCACCATCCTCTGTTCTTCTTCACTTTCACTCGACAAAAACAGCTTCAATGGCAGCAACATCCACAGAATCCCCATCTCCAGACCCTCAAATCAAGGTCAATTTCAATCAAATCACACATTTGTTCGTCACAATTTCACATCATTAATGTCGATTGTTTCTCAAATTGCAGGAATCGAGTAGCATCATGGGTTCATCTCCAATGATCAGTCCGATTTCTGATAAGCAATTCTGGAGCATTCTTCGTAATCGGGTTGATACGCTTCTTGAAAACCAGAAGGATCAATCGTTGGTAAGAGGGTTTGATTCTTATTTGATTGATTTTGTATTCTGTTTGGGGATTTGGGTTTTGTGATTTCGAAACCAATTTGACTGATTTTGTGTTAATTTTTGGTGATTTGGGGTTTTAGGGTTTTTGAATTTGTGTTGATTTTGGGCTAATTTTGGGGATTTTGTTGTAGAATTATGGAGGAAGGAATCGTGTGAAACGATTAAAGGAAGATTCGTTGATGTTGTTAAGGGGATTTGATTCTGTTTCTAGTTCACTGTCTCAGCTTTCCAATAATCTTGATAATGCACTTCAGGTAGTATATTGATTCTGCAACTGTGTTCATGCTATTTTTAGTCTAGATCGTCATATTTTGAAAACCGGACCGATTGGAATTGTATTTGGTTTATGTTTAAGATGATAGATGTTTGAACTTTTGAAGTTATGTTTGGATGATTAATGTTTCAAGATCACCTGTTTTAATATTTTTTTGTACATTTTTTTATATACTTAAATTATTTTTACATCATCTGGTTTCGAACTGGTCGTACTAATGAAGTTGTTGAATGGTGGGGCGGTTTGGTTTTCAAAACATTGCTAAATGGGGAAAATATTTGTTTTACTTGTTTATTTTCTGTTTGGTACACAGAAAGTTTAATTTTGTTTGGTTTGGGATTCAAAACGATATTAATTTAATTGTTTAGTTGTTTATTTTTAGTTTGGTACATGGAAAGTTTAATTTTGTGATGGGCTTCTTCTTTTCTTCTTTTTGATGAATCATGCATTAAGGTATACCAAAAGATACAGTTATGAATGAAAAAGAAATGTAATTTTTGTATGAGAAACAAAGATTAACGGTTGGTCATCTTTTTTCATGTGTTCTTGTTTAGTTATACAAACAACTAGATTTGACTTGAGGGTTTTCATGGGTTTCTGTTTTTATCTTTATAACTTCAAATAACCAATGGGGCCCGTAAAACAATGCTTTTTGAGCGCATGGCCTTAAAGGGGGTTCATAGGCAGAAAACAATGAGACAGTTGGAATGAGGCACAAAGACCTCTAACTATACCAAAAGATTAAAAATCACGAATTCAATTGTTCATGGGTTCATGGGTTCTGATGGGTGGAAATTATGAGCAGTCCGACGTGTTGGGTACTAGATACACGTTTAAGAAGAGTCAAAAGGGATCGAGTTGTAACCCGTCAGCATTTTTCCCTTTTTCTACGATCTCAATTGTAACTAATATATATATATAGACATGATTATAAAGACTTTATATAACCATTCAACTGTAAGCAAATAAAACAATTTAGGAAGTTATAAACATTTAAAATTCTACTTTTGGGCCGTTTCAATTATTATTTTCAGTTTTAACCGTTTAGACTGTTTCAATAATCTTTGATAACAAGTTCTTAAGTGATCTGTAAATGCTCTCAGGGAGCAAAAGATCTAGCTAGAGCACCAACATTATCTGATGTTCTTCACAATGCTTTACAAGAAGCAAAAACAAATGAAGACCATGAAGAAGAAGAACAAGAAGATCAAACTTTAGATTCCAATAAAAGAGGGACAAAAAGAAAGCTGGATACTGAAGAAATTTCCGAAGAAAACCAAGATAACCAAAAAGAGTTTCAACAGCTCAACAGAGCCATAAATGTTAGTATGCTTTTATTTTTTATTTCTGTTTCTGTAAAAGTAAGTTGATAAAGCAATCCTTTTAACTTTCTAATGGTTCTGGTTGATTTAAGATTGCGGTATCGATGGCAAAAAGAGCAGGATTTTTAGCTAAAGAAATGAAATCGATGAAATCAGATCTTTATTTTGTGCAAGAAAGGTGCAGCATTCTTGAGGAAGAAAACCGGCGGCTTAGGGATGGATTTGTAAAAGGAGTTCCACCCGAGGAAGATGATCTGGTATGATCTAATCCACTTTCATACCCTCAAAATGTAAACACTGAAATCTTTTCCAGAACTTCAGGTGGACAAAGGGTCGGGTTTGGCCATAAATAGCTTGTCGTTTTTTGATAAATTATTAACGCAGTAATCATGGTTCGTAAAGCAATCTTATTACAATAAGTAATATAAATCTTTGTACGAAATGTTAGAAATTAATCTTGATGTTCAAGGGTGTATAAGAGTAACCAAGAATGATGAGAGTGGAATTAGTTATCATGCAGAACATGTTAGTCAAGGTAAATAATAGGAAAGTATTGAATAATTTGGCTGTGAATGGGCTGTCATCCAGCTGTTTTTGAGCTGTGATTTCATAGGAATTAAGGTTGGGAGTAATATAAAAGAGGGTCATTGTATAGAGTTTAATGTGTGGTCTTTTGTTCTTCATAAAGAGTCGTGGTGTGTTTTCCCACAAGATTCACTGCTGTCTTTGTGTTTCTGTTACCAATCTTCTAACACAAAATAGCGTTTCAGGAGGTTGTAAACATTACCAATAAAACCTTAGTGACTTTCAACTTGTTCGACCCATTTGTCCCATCTCGTTTTAGCTAATCCTTTTAATTTTACCTGTTTGAGATAAAATGCAACTCAAATCAACCTGGTTATATGAGTCAATAGGTTCATAACAAATCTGAATCTTCCATTTACAAGTAAAAGTTAAAGTTGTCGTTAACATAAGTCTTTTTAATCCTAATTAAAACCTTGGATGATGACGGAAAAATGTTTGATTGTGTGCAGGTGAGACTTCAATTGGAGGCATTATTGGCTGAAAAATCAAGATTAGCAAATGATAACGCGAATTTAACAAGGGAAAACCAGTGTCTCAGGCAGCTGGTGGAATATCATCAACTTACTTCTCGTGCGGAGGAGGATGAGGTGGCGGAGGATGACTATGAGAGAATGATTAGGGGTGTGTGTTTGGACTTCTCGTCTCCACCACCTGGGATAAAGGAGGATCTTGACGGAGAGGAAGAAGATGATGCCGGAGATGGTGTCTCAGAGCTCCCAGAAACCGGGAAATGTGGGATCTCAGGCTGTTTAAATGAATATTATGATGAATGTAAAGGATTGTAACTTTATTTTTGTTGCTTCTAACAATGACCAAAAAGGTTTCTTTTTGTTAAATTTTTATTAATTGTATTTCAATAATTCAATGTTCTTGGGCCCGTTGATGGTTTACAAGTTGTATGTTAAATTGTTCAAATCTGTTTACAAGTTGTAGGTTAAATTGTTTAAACCTAAACACGATTTATATTTTTATCTGTGTCAAAACATTAATTCTAACTTGCAAAACTTAAAACTTAAGTGAGCCGAACACAACTTGTTTAACCATCTTTTTCTAAACAGGTTTGACGGGTTGGAATGTGATAATCACGCTGTAAACATGTAAATTGATTGGTGAGTTGTAAACAAATGGGTTAAACAAGTTAGTAGGCCATAATGCTTAACTAAGTAGGTTGAAGGGTCGACATGTTTAATTAAATAAGTTAACAAGTCAATTCAAATACAACTCGTTAGATCAATAAAATGTGATAACTCAAAATTGATTCTTATGCTAGGTAGGTGGCCTATTTCCGAAACTGATGGATTCAAACATAAGCCATTTTTATGTTTATAGGGTAAAACTTTGTCCCAAAATAGTTCTTCTTATGTAACAATTATTTTTAGAAATTTTAATTAATATATAATTGAGAAATGACATAAATAGTCTCTGATCAGATTACACGTTTGATCCTTAATTTTAAAAATTACAAAATATTCTAAACTTTTATGTAATCATTAAAAGTTTGGTCCCTAAAGTTAGTCAAAATTTTATAAAACTAGTCCAAATATTATGTGAGTGTTGCACTTACTTTTAGTTCCTAAAGTTAAATTTAGAAGTTAGTTTAAACTTTATAAAATATAAAAAAATTTAATGATTCTAATGTTAGGGACATGTGCAATGAGTATAAAAATTCAGAGTAAGTCCGAAATCTTAAAAGTTTGGAGACCAAATATATAATCTAGTTAAACCACAAGGATCGTTTATCCCGTTTTCTGTATATATGTAAAGTTTCACAAGAAATCTTCGATACAGACCCAAAATAGGTGAGAGTCTCGGTATATATACCGATTCCTCTCTACAAATACACCCAAAGAGATTCACCCAAATGTGGTGAACTCGGTACAAAGAGCGAGAATGCAGCAGATATCCAACAGGGTAGAAGAGGGCTGCACTGATCAAGTGCAGCGATGAAGAGAAGAAGCAGCTCCGATCGAAGAACAAGAAGCGTCGATCGAAGAAGCGGCCGATCGAAGAAGAAGGAGTACCGATCGAAGAAGCGGCTTTCTATTTTTGTATCTGTTGAAAAATGGGGTGTGAAAACCCTAAGACCGAGTGAGATGATATAATCTCACCAAGTTACACTCAGCCCCCTTTAACCTTGTGATTTGTCACCTTTAGCCCTTGCTATATCCTGCAATGACAATTAGACATAAAACTAAAAATGGAAACAGAGATAACGACATGTTACAGATGAATTGATTCAATAATTTTAACAACCCCCCTCAATTCAAACTGTAAACATGTCAATCAGGCCTAGTTTTTGACATAGCGACTCGTGTTGCGCGACAGCCAATCCTTTTGTAAAAATATCTACAACTTGATTAGCAGATTTAATTTGCTCTGTTTTAAAGATTCCAGCACTAATTTTTTCTCTAAGAAAATGAAGATCCAATTCAAAATGCTTAGTTCTTTCATGAAAAACAGGGTTTGCTGCAATAGATATTGCAGCATTATTATCACAAAACATTGGTACAGGTAGCTTAAGATTGATGTTTAATTCCTTAAATAAATTGATGATCCACATGACTTTACAAGCAACAGAGCACATTGCCCTGTATTCTGCTTTAGCAGAAGAGCGGGAAACAGTGCTTTGTTTCTTGCTTTTCCAAGAAACAAGAGAGTTACCTAAGAACACGCAATAACCAGAAACAGACCTTCGTGATTCTAAACACTTACCCCAATCAGAATCAACAAAGGAAACTAATTCAAAAGAATCATTCTTCGAGAAAGAAAGACCTTTACCAGGAGACTGCTTTAGGTATCTAAGCAATCTAAAAGCAATGTCAAGATGCGTTTTGGTTGGAGCATGCATAAACTAGCTCAGGAATTGAACAGCATAGGAAATATCAGGTCTGGTTAATGATAAATAAATCAATTTTCCAATCAATTTTTGATACATGGACATGTTGGACAAAGGGGAGTCCTCTGACTTACATTTTGAAGAAACAAGGAAGGTTTGTTCAATTGGGGTACCAACGGGTTTACATCCAAGATAACCAAACTCGGATAGTAAGTCCAAACAGTATTTTCTTTGTGAAAGATTAATACCCTTGTCTGTATATATAACCTCAATCCCCAAAAAGTATTTTAATTTACCTAGATCTTTTATCATGAAACTCGAGCTTAAATTTTTTTTTACTTTTGATATTTCATGATTGTCATTTTCAGTTATCACGATATCATCCACGTATACAAGTAAGGCAATAAACAAGGATCCATTTTGCTTAACAAACAAGGAATGGTCACATAAACTTTGTTTAAAGCCATTTTTAAGTAAAACACCAGTGAGTTTTTCATTCCATTTTCTGGATGCTTGTTTCAAACCATATAAAGACTTAACCAGCTTACACACTCTAGTATCAGATTTCGAGTAATATCCCTCAGGCAAGGTCATGTACACATCTTCAGTAATGTCACCATACAAAAAAGCATTGTTAATATCTAACTGAAACAATGACCATCCATTTTGAACAGCAAGACTGATTATGCATCTAACCGTTACCATTTTAACTACAGGAGAGAATGTTTCGTCAAAATCAATACCCTCCTTTTGATTATATCCTTTAGCTACTAATCTGGCTTTATACCTATCTATTTCACCATTTGACTTATATTTGATTTTATACACCCATTTACATCCTATGGGTTTTCTACCCGGTGGTAGATCGACACAACCCAAGTATTATTTTTATGCAAGGCTTCCATTTCAATATTCATAGCGTCTATCCAGTTCTTATCCTTGGACGCCTCGTAATAACTTTGGGGTTCAATGGTCTTATTTAAGTTAGTAGCAAAGCAAAATTTTCAGGAGATAGGTGGGCATAATTAACAACTTTTTCTATGCCATATTTTACCTTCCCCTCAACTATATAATCAGAAAATTTTTGTGGTAAAGACCCTGTTCTAGTTGACCTTCTTGATGCATGATTTTGGGTATTTTGCCCCTCAGAATGGTTAGTCTCATCATTAGGTACTGAGGAAGTGTCAGCCGTCACATGACCCTCACATGTATCAGCACTTGGCTGCTGAAGATTAGCTTCAGCCTCACCAAAAATGCTGCTACTTGTGTTATCAGGTTGCTGATCCTCACTGGCAGAACCTTGAGACTTATCCCTCTCCTCATCATAGGGGACTTTGTCATTAAAGATTTCATATGGCTCCTCATTAAAGAAATTCAAGTGATTCAACTCAGGTGAGGACTGATAATCGGAATCAGTTATAGTTGTTTCTTTAAAAGGAAATGTATTTTCATAGAATTTTACATCTCGTGAGAAAAAAGTAGTTTTTGTTTCAAGATTCCAAAGTTTGTAACCCTTTTTTAAGTTTGAATACCCAATTAAAACACATTTGTTAGCCCTACTGGAGAATTTATTAGTGTTATTCAAAACTGTACTAAAACAGAGGCAGCCAAAGTTTCTTAAACGATCTAGAGAGGGTTTAAAACCAAACATTATTTCATAGGGACTCTTTCCTGATAGTATAGATGAGGGGGTCCTGTTTATTAAATAAGTGGCAGTTAGAATGCATTCAGACCAGAAATTAAGAGGAACACCTCCTTGAAACAACAAAGCACGAGCAACATTTAATAAATGCCTATGTTTCCTTTCAGCAATCCCATTTTGTTGTGGGGTATGCGTACAAGATGTTTGATGTAAGATTCCTTTAGATTCAAAAAAACTTGATAATTGATTATTCACGAATTCAGTGCCGTTGTCACTTCTAAAAACTTTGATTGTTTTATTAAACTGATTTTCAATCAGATGGCAGTAAGCTGTTATGCTTTGGAAAGTCTCATCCTTTGTTTTTTGAAGGTAGCACCAGACTGTTCGTGAGTAATCATCAACAATTGTAAGAAAATATTTATATCCTTCTTTACTGGTGATCTTGTACGGACCCCACAGATCAAGATGAACAAGTTCACCTATAAATCTTGATTTGTGGTTACTCAAAGGAAATGGGACTCTAGTTTGTTTTGCTTTGTGACATATGTCACAAGGCAGTAATTCCTTTATAGTGTCAATTTTGAAAACATCTTTTAAGATATTTAAAACATTATCAGAAGGATGTCCAAGCCTAGAGTGCCATAGTCTAGCATTTTTTATATTATTATAGCACACATTCATAGACTGACCGTGTTTAGCAAAGAAGTATAAACCACCGGTTTGTTTACCAGTCACCAAGACTCTCTTTGACTTCAAATCCTGAATATGACAACTATCTTCATCAAAACAAACTTCTAACTTGTTATCTCTAGCGAGTTTATGAACAGACAACAAATTTACACTGTATTCAGGAACAACGAACACATCTGTTAATATAACGTTATTTGTCAAATTCAAATTACCAATCTTTATTACTTTGGCAGATGTACCATTAGGGTGACCAACTGTTATGTTTAGATTTGACACATCAACACAGTTGGTAAGATGTTTATCAGTTTTGGTCATGTGTTGATTAGCCCCTGAATCAACAATCCACCCAATTTCAAAAATATCTTTTAAAATGGATGAACAATTTAAGATGCCAACATTAGAGAGAAAATCATACGAGTTGTCTTTACCTCTAACCCCAGAGGTTTGGGAATCAGTGGGATGCTTTTCACTAAGGATATTCATCAGTTTTGAGACTTGTTCAGGAGTGAAAGACAAAGAGGCAGCAGAAACAGGGCCAGACTTGTTAGCAGGATGTGTTGGGTTATTTGAGTTGAAACCTTTATTAGATTGATTTCCACTTTTCTTTTTATAGTTGGGTGGATAGCCAACAAGTTCATAACATCTTTCTATTGTGTGACCGATTTGATTACAGTGGCTGCATTTGAGATTAGGGTTAGGTCCCTTTCCAACTCTCTTCTTATTATCAAAAGACTGATTTGCCTTAGTAAAAAATGTTACGTTCTGATTTTGTTTTGTCATAGAAGAACCACCATTTCTATGAGATTCTTCCCGAGATATAATAGAGAAGGCGTCTCTAACAGTTGGAAGAGGGTCCCTAATGAGCAGATTAGTTCTAACGGGCTGATAAACATCATCAAGGCCCATGAGAAACTGCATTAACTTGATTAAGTGACTGAAATCATTAAATTCTTTAGCAGCCTTACATGTGCAGGAGGGAAGTTGGAGCATAGAATCAAGTTGTTTCCACATTGTATTCAACTTATGATAATATTCCGATACAGAACTACCATTTTGTTTTAAAGCATTTATGTTCTGGTATAGATTGAACACAACAGACCCATCTACTTTATCGTATGTTTCTTTTAAATCTTTCCAAACATCAGATGCAAATTTAGAGTATACTTGTCCTACATATAGCTCATCTGTTATAGAGTTTAGGATCCAAGATAGTACCACTGAATTGCATCTATCCCATTGTTTAGCTAGCACCTCATTATCAGTAGGCTTCTTACATGTTTCATCAATAAATCCAATTTTATTTTTAACTTCAAGTGCGAGTTTCATTGAACTTGCCCAAACAGAGTAGTTTTCTGTTCCTTTCAGTTTCATTGTTATAATAGATAATGTATTTGAATCATTAGCATGTAAATAAAGTGGATTGCTAGGGTCCAGTTTGCTTATTAATGTTTCATTAACAGCTAAAGCTTCAGATGTGGATCCGTCACTCATTTCAGTTTCGTTTAAAAACAAAAACAAAAAAAAAATAACCGATAGGACAGATAAAATAATGAGCACACAATCACACACACAGAGGACGCACAAGGGTCAGAGCCAGGTTTTCACACCACTACAGTGGCAGATCAAGGATTAACCCAGGGCGTTAAATGCAACCACACAATGAAGATAACCACACAAGTGAATGCACAGAGAATCAAGATAGATATCAATGCAACACAAAAAAAATGCAAAACAGGGGATGGCTCTCCCTGTTGAGTATAACCAGTACCGGTACTCCTAACCCGGTCAAAATATGCCTAGATACAACAGTACGTGTAACAGAAAATAATAAAAGAGAGTAGAAGAGATGTCCTCACAGCGGGGTGTACCAAGTTAATGGTATTCCAATAAGCGGTGACCCGTAACCTTCTAGGGTTACAAGGTCACAGAAAAGAAGAACCCAGCAGTTAGTAACGCGTAACCTTCTTGGGTTACTACGTTACTATAGATATAGGGGCTTTATTACCCTGAACCAGATCCGAACCAGCAGCAATCAACCGTCAACAGGTCGACTGAGGGTCCCAAATCACCGTCAACAGGTCGAATGAAGCCACCAAATGCAAATAAAACGAATCTAAGATCTAGGGTTTCAAAGATGTCAAAAAACCCCAAATCTCAGAATAACACCAGAGATCGTTTCAGTCCAAATCCCCAGGGGATACGAAACCCTCGGTTAAGAACCGAAGATGTATCAGCGGAAGGCTCACGGATACCAGAGCCTAAGCTCTGATACCATGTAAAGTTTCACAAGAAATCTTCGATACAGACCCAAAATAGGTGAGAGTCTCGGTATATATACCGATTCCTCTCTACAAATACACCCAAAGAGACTCACCCAAATGTGGTGAACTCGGTACAAAGAGCGAGAATGCAGCAGATATCCAACAGGGTAGAAGAGGGCTGCACTGATCAAGTGCAGCGATGAAGAGAAGAAGCAGCTCCGATCGAAGAACAAGAAGCGCCGATCGAAGAAGCGGCCGATCGAAGAAGAAGGAGCACCGATCGAAGAAGCGGCTTTCTATTTTGTATCTGTTGAAAAATGGGGTGTGAAAACCCTAAGACCGAGTGAGATGATATAATCTCACCAAGTTACACTCAGCCCCCTTTAACCTTGTGATTTGTCACCTTTAGCCCTTGCTATATCCTGCAATGACAATTAGACATAAAACTAAAAATGGAAACAGAGATAACGACATGTTACAGATGAATTGATTCAATAATTTTAACGATATATTTAACCATTAATTCAATGTGGCATAACAATAGATCGCTTGAGTTCTTCAGTTAAGACCCCAGGGTTCCTCATTTCGTACCCACACAACCGTAAATCCGTACCACACAAAGTCCATCAAACGTGTAATCAATGCTCCGTCTTGCTCGACGATCACTCACCGCCGTCCGACACTTCTCGGCGGCCACCGTCGCCGATGCTCCGCCACCTCCACGTGTCACCGCCACCGCCACCACCAGAAAGAACACCGGTGGCGGAAGAGACACCTTAGGTCGACGACTTCTAAGCCTCGTGTACACAAAGCGCAGTGCCGTTATCGCCATAAGGAAATGGAAGGAAGAAGGGCATACAGTTCGTAAGTACGAGCTCAATCGCATTGTTCGAGAGCTGAGAAAGCTGAAACGATACAAACATGCACTTGAGGTACTCGTATTTTGTTCCCCAATTTGCATTATGTTTTGATGTCAGTTTGAATTTATTTCGTATTATTGTTATACAGTTCAATTCTGTATGAATTAGATACTCATCTGTTTCGATTTGGATATCCTGAAGCCTTGAATTGCTTTAGTTAGCAAATTAGATCTCTGATATAATCACTTGAATGTAGAAATCACTAATAAACCATCCATGTTTGGTTCTTTGTATCTGGTGCTTGTCATACTCCCGCTTTGTGTAGGAGGTTGTTTGCCACGGCTTGAACCCATGAGTTTAAGGTCACTAAGTAGCAACCTTATTGGTTGCATTAAGTCCGCCCATAAGCGAGCAATTTGATGCATTGTATATGTTATGATTATGGATCTTTGATTTTATATAGGTGTGAGCACTGTTTGAAGTTTAAAGAACTAGACATGGAACAACTTGTTGTGAATTTGACACCTATAATTAGTTGCTAGAAAATATCATGACCCATGAATGTCGTAGGGTGTCATAAATTGTTGAATTCGACCATCTTAAGTCGTCAAGCTTGAGATCCAAACGGTTAGGTTTTGGCAGTTTAACAGTCCGGTCTGGTTTGGCACTTGGAACCTGGAACCACCCATTTAAACTGAACTTGTAGTTTAACCTTTATTATTTATATAGTTTTTCAATTTTACAACATGTAGTTATGTATATGTATTACAGTCATGAACCATTTTAAAGTGTTTGATATAAACTAATGATTTTGAAAATAATAAAAATATTGTTCAACCTACCAAAGTAGAACCGTTAAACTGTCTAACCTGTAAAATCAACCGACCCACTGAACCCATGGTTTGGTTTGTTGTTCCACAAAAACATTGTAGCAGTTCAGCCCATAATTTTGTCAAAACCGGCTGAATTAGACCTCTTACACAGTTACACCTCTAATGAAGGATTTGACAATAAGGATACTGGTAACTAGGAAATATCATGAATCATGAGGACTGATTGATGATAAGGTTTCATACAACACAAGTATATAAGATAGTGGAGAGAAAGGGTTTATATAGTATATGTTTCTTGTGGTAGAGGTGGCAAAATGGCGGGTTAACTTTTGACGTTGTTCTTTTTAGCATTTCTTATTAATTGGTATCCTAAGATCATAAACACAATCTAACATAATTTATAATGCTGAAGGTTTGTGAATGGATGACATTACAACAAGATATCAAGCTATTAGAAGGAGATTACGCGGTCCATCTAGACCTGATCTATAAAATTCGTGGTATAAACAGTGCAGAGAAGTTTTTGAAGATCTCCCAAATCAAATGAAAGGGCAACCAACATGCACAGCTCTTTTACACATTTATGTCCAGCATAAAGATTCTTCAAAAGCTGAGTCTTTAATGAAGAAAATGTCCGAATGCGGTTTCCTAAAATGCCCTCTACCGTTCAACCACATGATGTCGTTATACATATCAAACGGGCAATTCAAGAGGGTTTTAGAACCCTACAGGAGTTAAAGAAAAATACCTCACCAGATATAGTTACTTATAATCTGTGGTTAACTGCATGTAACTCACAAGGTGACATCGTCAATGCAGAAAAGGTTTTCCTCGAGCTTAAGAAGACAAAACTGAATCCTGATTGGGTAACATTTAGTCTTTTGACGAGTATTTATATTAAAAGTTCACGATTTGAAGATGCATTATTGAGTATTAAGGAAATGGAGAGTCGGGTTTTCAAAAAACCCGTGTCGCTTATTCTTCGATTATTAGTCTTTACACAGCCTGGGGAAAAAAGAGGAGGTTAAACGTGTATGGAAGAAAATGAAATCAAGCTTCAGGAAGCTTAACGATTCAGAATATAACTGCATGATTTCTTCTTTAATAAAACTTAACGAGCTTAAAGAAGCTGAAGATCTATACACCGAATGGGAATCTGTTTCTGTAACTGGTGATACCCGGATCCCAAATCTGATTCTTGCAGCTTATATCAACAGAAATAAGATAAAAATGGCGGAAATATTTTTTGAAAAAACGGATGGTTGTGAAAGGAATTGTTCCAAGTTACACTTCATGGGAGCTATTTACATATGGTTATCTACAAGAAAAACAAATGAATAAAGTTCTTGAGTGTTTTAAAAAAGCGATATGCTCGGTGAAGAAGTGGGACCCGGATGTAAAAATCGTTCAGGAAGTGTATAAATTGCTTGAAGAGTATGGTAACGTCGAGGGTGCTGAAGAACTTGTAGGGACGCTTCGTAATGCTGGTTTTGTGAGTACAGAATTATACAATTTGCTTCTTAAAGTTTACGTTAAAGCTGGTAAAATGCCATTGATAGTTGGTGAGCGGATGAAGAAGGATAAAGTATCGTTGGACGATGAAACACGACAGCTTATTAAGGTAACAAGTAAACTGTGTGTGTCTGAAGTTTCAACTCATCTTTAGTATGAAAAGAAGATTATTTTATATCAAAATGTTGGTTTATCAGGAGTTTGGGATAACCCCTTAACTAGATATCCTCGAATAGTCTTTAGAATTCTGGGTGACCCAACCTGACCCGACCCAATCCGTTTTGGGAATGTACTAAACAAACTTGTTTCTACCCGAACCTATACTTAGTTTGGAATGGCCCTTTAAACAAGAACACCTTGATTTGTCTTTAGAATTGTGAGTCGACCCGACCTGTTTGGGCATCTACTAAACATAACCCGTTTCTATCCATGCCTATTTTAGTTTGGAATGACCCTTGAAACAATGGTATGCCTAATATTGTCTTCAAAGTTGTGGGTTGACCCGGCCTGACTTGTTTCTAGCATATATTAGTACACTTTTCTACCTGAACCCTATTTAGTTTGTACTGATGGTTTAAACAAGAATACGCGCCTTTAATATTTTTAGAATTGTGTGTCGACCCAATCTGACCTAGCATGTTTGGGATTGCTTCTTAACAACAACTTTTGACTTATTGATTTTTTCAAAGAGTTAATAAGAGGCTGTTTGGGATTCCTTTTTTTAAACTCCTTTTGATTTTTGGAGGGGTGAAAAGATCAAATGCCCCTTCAAAAGTCACCAGAAGTTAAATTTTTTTTTAACTTCTGGTGACTTTTGGAGGAGCATTTTGGTCTTGTCACCCATTCAAAAGCTAAAAGGAGTTAAAAAAAGCAATCCCAAACAGCCCCTAAGTTAGTATGGAGTGACTTATTAACTTACTAGCTTTAGTAAATCCGTGTATTACACGGGTTGAATAAATAAAATATTACATAGAATAAAAATTAATAATTATAAAACGATAGACTAAAAATGATATGATTGAAATTATGTATGAGTAATAACTATAAGTAATAAAACAATAATATGGAATTTTTAATTTTTTGTTTTTTTTTCTCAAAGATAAATTAAATATTTTGTTTTAAAATACAGTTTTAAAAATTTTTCGTTTTTAAAAATTTCCTTACAATAACTCCTTATTTTAATTATTTTTGTTTTATAAAAGAATACTTTAAAAAACCATTTTAACATATTACATAAAAACAGTTTTATTTTTTAGAAAAAAATCCTTTTATAAAAACTCTCATAGAATTAACATTAATAAAAAATTCTCTTTCTTAACCTATTAAAAACTAATTATAATGTAAAAAAAATATAGATAATATTTAGTAATTAATTGGTTATTTAATAGGAGAGAGAAACGAGAAAAGTTTGATGAGAATGAATGTGTGGTGGTGACACGTGACACATTCATTTACCATTTTATTAGAGTAGGAAGATTCACTCACAACAATCACATTGTCAAATACTATAAAATGACTTTTTAAAAACTTTTTAAAAGTAAAAAGTTAAAAGTTGATAAAAATAAGCACTCCCAAACACCCACTAAAAATAACTTGTTTTTTCAATGAAACACATTTAGTTGGAGTGACCTTTAAACATGAAAAATGAAAGTTTTAGTTTTAAGCGTCTTTAGAATTGTGGGTTGACCCAACCTGACTTGTTTTGACGTATATTTTAAAATACTTGTTTCTAACCGAACCTATATTTAGTAGGGAATGGCCCTCTGAATGCCTCAAATTGTCTTCAAAATTGCGATCAAAGTCTACACCCAAAACTATCATACAATTTTACATATTTTTTTATGATATTACATTTTAATTATAGCATCTAAATTAAGTTATCATATATGTCATTTGCTTAGATTGTGTTTTTCTTAATGATAACTCATGCATCAACTGAATCTGTATCATTGTTGACAATGAGACTCCTACCCTTAACATTTGAGAGAAACGTCATTTTAATACCTTGGTACTATTAGACTACATAACCTTTGCAACACATGGGCATTTATTGCTTTTATGACTCATCTTACCGATATCTGATATCCAAACCTCACATCTTTATATTGAAAATTCAAGAAATTGAAAAGAAAAAATAAACCCAAATCGTATTTAAGTTAACCCGCCCATGTGAACTATAACAAAATCATGAGCAAAAGGTGTAAGAGCTTTACACGCCTCAGAGACACGCAAGATGACCATCTTCATAAGGGGTCGCAAACGCAGGGCCATCTTAAAGAGTTAAGAGGGTATGCGGGGTGGCCTACCGCACATGGCCATAGTTTTAGCGAGTCCAAAAGAAATTTCTCCCTTTAAGTACCTTTAGTACCGTTGGTCGACTTACATATATAAAAATATAAACTTATTTGTTATTGCAATGTTCTAGAGTTGGTCTATATTCTAAAGTGGATCTTATAAATAAAATCAATGACAATTTTGAGAGGCTGTAGAGTTCAACCAGCATAGTTTTTAGGGCGATTCTCGTCGAACCCTAAACCTGAAATTTATGACCTTAAACTATAAAAGCTAAATCCTAAAACTAAGATTGTAGAGTTCAACGAGCCGGTTCCAAAGCTGCTAGAATGAGTTCAACTAGTTTTATACCCGTCAGGTGGCCGGGTATTTTAATTTAATAACGTAATTACTATGTTTAATAGCATTCTAAATAAAATCCACTTGTTTAAGATCAAAATATAACTTGTTAGTTGTTAACATAAGTGGTCAATAAATGACAAACTACCGCAAGACAACCACCAGTAACAATAAAAGTAATTGTTAAACAAATTAAACATAACAAAGTAAATACTTGGGAAAAAATGTAAAATGAAAATGTTAATTAACATGCATGTATGGTAGATAACGCACAAGATGCGTAGAATGTTTCGGGATCCACAAATGTTATCATGTGTTAAATCGTTTTGGCTTCTGCATAGTACTCATACGTGTTAGTGTTCCATGTTGTTGACCGGTGGTTTGTTCACGTTTGATGTAGTGAGAAATGCGGCATCATAATGTTTGTAGATTTTAATTAAACATCTTTGAATAACAATTTAAGTATTAAACGTACCTACTAATCAAGTATGATTTATGAAAGGCAATTTAAACTATATGTTAGATTATAACTAATTATAATCAAGACCATAATTGTGTCACATATTTAATTTCCTAGTTACCAAATGAGCTTCATTTATGAATTGAGGTCATGTACATCACGTCATGTTCTTAAGCGGTCATTATTTCCAAATTCATTAGCGATCTAGGTTTATTACCAAATGCGCCCAAAATACCAATCAGGAAGATAACTCAAGAATAATTTTTTCTTGTGATTCTTTACCACAATGCAACTATATGATGACTCAAACAGAGGTAATATAGATAAGCTATGGCTTTTTTTCCAAGAGGAAACTAAAATAATACTATTAAACCCAAATATCAAATGAATATTTCTTATAAAACCATTAAAAATATACAAATGAGAGAAGTGAAATGTCGAGATACATTGACAAATGTAAAGAGATATATCTTAGCTTGTCAACCAACACGAAGTCTAACACCAGTTGCATTATACGTTACTTGTTAAATACCAACGTAATCATCAATTAATTAAAACAATCATGTTATCAATAACTGTACTAATGTTAAGGCCAAACTAATTGCTCTTATAATTATACAATTTTTCAAAAGCCATGAGTTTATTTCCTCTTCATTCTTTAACTAGTTATTACTATGCCCAGTTGATGCATTGACAAATTAATAATAAGTAAAAAGAAAAAAAACCTATGAACTAAAGATTTTGCAAGATGGTTGTTTCACTTTAAGCACCGGATAATGTATGAGTCTATATTTCAAGCACTTCCATAGCTGTAGCACCAATACCCTGCAGATTATATCCTAACCACCACACGCAATACTTGTAATAATCACATCAAATGAACTTTTTAACTTAAACGCGTAGGATATATCAATTTTTTTTGTGATTTAATTAGAGAAATCAAAATAAGAGAGATGAACATAAACTTTTTCTATTTATAACCTATGATAGAGTTTGAACATTTACATTAACATTTTTCCATGCCGAAGCTATGGAGATTTAAGCAAGGTTTACAATGTTCATTACCAAATTCATATCAAACTCATAATAGCAATTGATTGATTCGTATGACTTTGAATGTAAGAAAAATAATTTACAAATGCTGAATTGCTAATGATCAACATATATGATATTAGCACAACAATACCAACATGAATAAAGAAATTCCTGAAATAAAACTAACCCGAATTTGGTTTCCCTGTCATTTATAATGTGGAAAGTGATCATTATCATTTACAATGTGGAAAGTGATCATTATTTTATTTTGTTGTTATATCAAATGCTCAAATCATCCCCAAGATGAAGATGGAAGGTACATGAAACTTATAATATATTGTTTCCATTAAATAAACATTGTTGTTCCATTTAATGAAGATGAAAGGTACATGAAACTTATAATATATGCCACTTAAATCATCCCCAAAATGAAGATGGAAGGTACAATGTGAAAGTGATTATTATTTCATTCCTGTTCTTACGATCAATATAAATAAATTTAAAACCAATTTGCTAGCGATACCAACAGATCATGAAACTTGAAACCACCAAATCCTTGGAGAGCTCATAACCTGTTTGAGCACCTACTTATTACTTTAGGTCCAACCGATAATAATTAAAAATAAATAACAAAACTCAAATAGATTTTTATAAACGCATACCTCCAAAAAAGAGCCATCGTGTGGAAAATTGAGATTTGTATCATATAAAAATAATATAATCATGTAAAACATCTACTATCAAGAAAAAATAACCACAAAGTAAAAATAATGAAGACTGCATGCTCAATTGACCGGTAAACAAATAAATAGATCTAGAAACTTGTTTCGTTTTGATTTGAAACTAATTGATACAAAAAGAGGTGAAGGTTTCGATGGAGATAGCTTCAAAATGGGACTGGAAAGCAGGGATGAGACTTGCGGCAACGGATGTTAGTCTGTTTGCGATGTCGGTTTAGGGTGACTGGGGATAAGAAGAGGAGTGGAAGAACATGCGTTGTTTGAGAATTGAGAACACATACAAGTCCAACCTGAAACATGTAGTTTACTATAACAAAAGGAAAAAAATAAACAGAGATCGATTGAATTGATGTTCGTGGAGATGTTCTCTCAAGTAAGGATCACTTGGGTTGATGCAAATCGAAAGAAGTCCAAGAGCTTTAACCGTCGCTGGATGTGAATCGGAGAGGAGAGAGGCCGCTAAGAGGGAGACGAAGATGGAGGCAGAAGGTCTCCAACTGCTCGATGGTGATGAGATATTATGGAGAGCTATCTCTATTCGTTATCAGACGCATCCGTCGAGATATATGTATTTATAAGGAGAGGAGAGGGTGACGCGAGAGAATAAAACGGAAGGGAGTTTATCAAACCGTCGCTTCACAACTGCTCGTAACCAACCACGTAACCGTGATTATAAACTGCTCTATAAAACTGCACAAAACCACCTTGTAACCGTCATAACCGTCGAGTTTAAACGGTCAAGATTTGATTTCAGCTTGATTTGAGGGTCGAGATTACTTTTACCACGGTTACACTCACCGCTGGAATATAATAATAATTGGAGTTAGTTTGATCAGGTTTATAAGCAACTAAAAGTTATTTTTAACCTTTTTAGACAAAAAAATTCTTATTTACCTCTCACATATTTAATTCTAATATATACATTCTCCTAATTATTTTTATGTTTTTCTCTTATGAAATAGCCAGTGAATTTAGAATGTGTGATCATCTACATACCAACACCTTGTTACTATAGTTGCAAAAAGTTTGTGGTGACACCCCACTGTTTTCTAGATCCAACGAAAACACCAAAACTAAATATCCACTCTTGCAACCTTATGAGTTTTTTCACCCGTAAAGCCCACTCGATAATCTAGAATTGATTTTCGAGTCCATCATATTAGATTCATGTATGTGTATTCGCACATGTATTATTGTGGACTGACAATATATTGGTCAGTTAATGCACATAAGCAACCAAATTAAACATATAAATTGTTAGTACATGGTGCTATTTTTGACCATTGGCAAAGGTGACCGTTTTTTTAATATGTTAACACTACAATTAACATCAGGCTCTTTTTTACACACTATTTCTACTTCACTCCATATTAAAAAACAACCCTGTCTCATTATTTTCATGGAATCATTATCACAACTCGTTAAAGCCTCGTTACCAAACCAAATCACACACGACCTTTTCAACAATCTTACCCATTTAACACTCCGACATATTATCGTAATTCCAACCATTACCCTACAGCAACTAATATGCACAAGTTCTGATGTCACACGACATAATTATTTGCTATCACAAATGTACTCAAACAATTTTCAAGACAATCCACGTGAAGACTCCGATTTTAATGAAAAAAAACACTTCCTCTATCGGGCGAGGAAAAAAAGGTGCTGATGGAGGATGAGGAGGACGTACCGGAAAAAAACAAAGGAAAATGAAGGCAAAAAGAAAAGCAAAAGCTAAAAGAAGTTGCACTAACGAGGGCATGAATATATATTGTTTGGAAGACCCGATTATCGAGAATGAACAAAATCAAGACGACTTTAGAAGAAGGTTAAATTTAATTTATTATTTGCTTTAGTTTGTTTATTGTTATAATTTATCATTCGTTTAATTTTTTATCATATGTAGATTACATTGTATTTTCATAGTCAAATGAAATGCGAAGAATGAAGTTTAGACCAACTTTCTTCGAAATGGAGAGATTTAAACCATGCATTAAAAACTGGAATTCTTTTTACAAAAGACAAGCCGAGTTTTGCGGGGCGACGACATGGTGACAAAGATGTGATTCGGAAAGCCAATTCCAACTACAAGTAGGTTTGAAGAAAAAAAAGGCTTTTGTACATATAGAGGCGTGAGTGATTGTTCGTTCTCATCTCGCACGGGCCACATTCTAACAATTAGAAGTAAATCACAACAGACAAAAGAAACAAAAATATATAAATCTAGTCACTACATCACATCTTCAAAGCACAATTTCTTAACATCAATCTCAACGAAAATCAGAATGTAAAACCCGAGAGGCTGATTAGGAAAGACAAAAGATCGCCTGCAACATCAATGTCACAACAAGAACTTTTGGCGAAGATTGAGAGCTTCAACGCCTTAAGACCGAATCTGAGCCCTAGAGTTCGTCTTTGAGATGAGAGTTCATCTTATGCAAGAAGAACAACAACTTCGGGTTTGATTGATGCGACATCAACACAAGCGTTGGAGAAGAACAATAATAAGTGGACATGAAATTTATATTAAAAGACCACTCGGCATATTCCGAGCTGATGTTGGAAGTTGCTCTTAACAAAAGTGGCAAAAGACACAACATTGAGGATGTGAGTTTCTAAATGTTATTTTTATGATGATTTTCTAGATGTTATTTTTATTTTCTGTAATGTATTTTTTTTACTTGATGAAAGTGTATTTTATTTAACTTAATCATAAAGTGCAAATACAAATTTAAAAATACTGACAAAAAACAAGGAAAAGGAAAAAAACACCTAGGACAAAATCCTGTAAAACGGAAAAAACTAGAGAAAACTGAAATATAGGAAAACTCATGTGAAGCTAATATGTCACTCGAGGAAAAACAAGGAAAACAGAACAACTGTAATGACTAAGGCTGTTTCAAAAAGCTCGTAACTAATAGCTAGCTTGAAACTCGTTCGAAAATAGCTCACAAGAAATCACTCAGTTATAAGCCAAGTCAGCTCGACTTGGTTTGTAAATGAGCCTAGTGGCTCGTTCGTGAGCTCGCTCGTTCCCTTGTTTAAATTCAAGACTAAACTATAACTTTTATATATTATAAACCAAACTTATATCATATCTTCTCTAATAAAATAAAATAATTTATGCCACACATATTAGCTTCTCACTATATTTTATCATATGTCATCTTATCAGATATATTATAGCATATATTATTGCAAACAAAGTCAACTATTTAATGTTAATATTAAGTGCTAATAGAGGTTGGGAGGCGGTGGAGTTGAAAAATGACCCAAACTTAGCCCAATTTCATAAAAAACTAATGGGTATTAACTCTCAATTAGTAAGAGATCGTTGAAGAAAAATAAGCTTAGAATTAGGAGTGTCTGTAAATATTTCATGGATTGAGATTAATCTCGGCCAATAAATAAAAGTTGAGATGATTAAATCTAATAACCCTTATATAATTAAATGTAACACCTGGATATTTTTTTGAAGCCGACAAAAGAAGAAAATGAAATAAAGTCAAAGTCGGGGGACAAACTCGTCAATGCGAGAAAGTTGAGTAAGTGGGGGTATTTGAAGGGAGAGGGCAGCCCTTACCCTCTCCCCACACCCACAAACATCAGCCATAGAGAGAAAGAAGAAAGAAAAGGGAGAAGAGGAGAGAAAAGACTTGGTTCGGGTAAATTCAAGTGTGCAAAATCGTCATGTAGCGGTTCTAGACGAAGCCCTTCTTCTTCTTGTAGTTTGAGTAAGTTCTAGGACCCCTATTTACTCGTTTTCAACTGATTTGGGGCTGGAACACATAGTAAACCTTTTTTTATGTGTGTGTGTTGACCCATTGGTTTGATTGCGGTGTGATGCGTATGGAGTTTGATTCCGGGCTTGTGTGTGCTTGAATGGTGTGTATAGTATGCATTCCTAAGGTTTAGGAGGGTTTGATTTGGGCTTAGAATGAGTTTGGATGAGTTTGTATGTTGGTGTTCCTTATTGTGATGTATGTTTATCTTTTCGTGGCTTTACGTGTTATGTTAATGAACGAAACGAAAGTATTATGTAACGTAAAGTGAAAGATAATGAAAGAGGAACATGATGAATGAATGCATGCATTAATAAGAATAAGAGTAAGAAAGGCTTGCAAGCAAATACATGAGGTGAGCGACCTTGTGGTTGCAACAGACTCGAAATAGGATCCTTGTCTTTCGACCTCAGTAATCGTGGTATGTGCCACGAAGAGGGTAAAGCTTGACACTGGGATCACCCATTGTATAGAACTAATGCTGCATATCTAGGTACTGTGGCCAGGAGGTGCGGTGCACCATTATAGAAGGTCTATGATAGGCCTAGGTCCAGCACCACGATACAGAAGGATATTGTATATAGTAATGGTACAACTAAACTTTACCTTAGGTGCTGTGGCCAAGAGGTGCGATGCACCGTTATAGAAGGTCTATGATACCTCGTGTCCAGCAACATGAACATGAAAGGTATTGTGTATATGTATTGGTACACCTATACTTTACCTTAGGTACTATGCCAGGAGGTGCGATGCACCGTTATAGAAGGTTTATGATAGACCGAGGTCCAGTACCACAAACAGAAGGGTAAGGTTTATGGTTTAGGGAAGAAGTGATGAAAAGATGAAAGAATGTGAAAGCTAAAGACGTACGATGAATGAATGAAATTAAAGAATAAACTAATGATAAAGTATGAAACGGAACCTTGTCACTCCACCTCCGTAATCATGGCTACGTGCCGTGAAGAGGGTAAAGTTTGACAGGATCTATATAGAAGCAAAATATGAATGATGAAGATAATAATGTTTTATCTATGTGTACGGATGATGCATGGTTGCGTGAAGTAAAGAAATGGGTTTAACGAAAGTAAAGTATTTTATTAAAAAAAACTAGAACTCACTCAGCAACGCTGACTTTTTATATGTTTTCAGTTGGCAGGTAGTGTTGTGAGGATGGCACGGGGCGGCTACTCGGCTCTTTGGATGGCATTCTTTTGTATAATGTTTTTGCACTGTAATACGAACAAACGATGTTTTGTAATGAAGGTTGTATTAACTTGCAAAAGCATTTTTATATTGAAATAAAAGTATTTCACTGATTCCGCTACATTGTTTATTAAAGTTAATGAAATTATATTTTTAAGAGCGATGAATGGCCAGCTGTAAGCGTCCCGGGAACGGGGCCTTACAAATTGGTATCAGAGCTAAAGTTTAAGTGAAACGGGTAAATTTTCAAAATAAACCTAACTTAAACTGAGAATGGGACAGAAAGGGAAGGGATGCCAAACTGAGTAGCTGCGTGCCATCAGTATTTTTGTTAATGTTAACGGTATTTTGTGCGCATGGTATGTGGTTTATGTGTTGCTGGTAGATTTAGATACTGATGTAGTAGGATAAGTAATGCTCAGGGTACGAAGAGTAAAGTAAGTGGCTAATCCCAACTGACCACTATAATTAGGGACTTACTATACTTGACATAAACTAAGCTTTCCCTTGAATGACCATGTGGTGTTTGAATCTTTCAGTGTGTGTTAGAGGATGGCCGGTGCTAGATCATCCAAAGCCTCGCGTGGTGGACTTGGTGCTGCATCGCAGCCCAAGCGAGGCAGACCTAGAGTTGAAAAGGTAGTTCCTGAAGGACCCGAGACCTCTCATCCGAAGGGTGGAGATGAGAGTGCAAACTTGAGGGCCTCGGTGAAAGAGCGGTGGTTGAAGAAGTGCATCAGGTCATGTAGACAATCTTACGGTCTGTGGTGACCAAGTGATTAAGGCAGTACGGGAAGGGGAAAAGACAAGAGGGAATCGGTCTCGGGAGGACGGGAGCAACCGGAGCCTAAAACGGTTCTTTCTGATGATGAAGAAGAGGAAGAAGAGGAGCCTGCGCCGGAGGCGGCACAAGGCTGTAACTATGGGGCGTTTTAGCGATGCAAGCCCCTACTTTTGATGGTAACGACACTGCTGCTGCTGCTCACCGGTGGTGAGAGAAAATGGAAGTTGTTTTGAAACATCAGCGAGTGTCGGGAGGATCAGAAAGTAAAGTTTGTTGCCCCCTCATTTGTGACTCGGCTTATGCCGGTGGGACAACATAGTCCACCGAGGGTAGCAGGGCCATTGGGAAAATGAAGTGGTCCAAGCTGAAGAGGTTGGTGATTGAGGAGGTTTTGTCCTCACCGGGAAATGGACAAGGTTGAGAGGGAGTTTCTACAACTAGAGGCAGGAACCATGACACATCAGCAGTACACCACAAGTTCAACCGAGATGGCACGTCTAGTGCGGATCAAGTGACGCCTCTGTCAAAAGATTAAGAGGTACATTTAGGGCTTGTTAGCGGATATTCGCAGGCATATGATCGCTGCCTGACCGAGCATATTTAGGTCGGCGGTGGACTTGGCAGGAGGTTGTATGATGTGAGAGCTGTAGTGGTGGTGGCTGAAGGTAGTAGGAAAGGTGGTGGTGGTGATCGAAGCTGGAGTGGGAAGAGGTTGGTCGGTCGGGGTAATGCCCCGATGGGTAACAAGAAAGCACGGGTGGATGACAGCTGTGTGGTCACATCGGTGCGGTGTGAAGAAGTGTGGTAAGTGTGGGAGAGAGCATAGTGGGGAATGTCGCTGGGGTCAAACGTGTGCTTCAGATGTGGAAACCCGGGGCATATAGCCAAGGACTGTCGTGCGGTCCGTTGTTTTAATTGTGACGTGGAGGGACACGTAACTAAGGATTGTAATAAGCCTAGGGCTGAGGGTTCCGGGGTGAAGAAAACCAGAAGTGAAGACCGAGGGCGAACGCCAGGGCATTCACTATGACACAAGAGGAAGCTAGGACGGACCCTGATGTGTTGTGTCCGGTACTTTTTTGGTGAACCAAACTTTAGCTTCTGTGTTATTTGATTCGGGTGCCAGTAAAAGTTTTATTTCTGCTGCTTTCTGCACTAAACTGCCTATTAGTAGTAGACGTTTGACGCGCCCTTGATGTAGAAAACTGCCATAGTAAGTCTACCAGGATTTCTGAGATGATAGAGGGTTGTGATGTGAAGTAGAGGGTCATAAATTCCGGTTAGACCATTGTGATGACCTTAGGTGGGTTTGATTTGTTTCTTGGGATGGATTGGTTGGCAGACTTTGAGGCGAATATGTTGTCGCAAGAAGATAGTTCATTTGATAGCACCTGACGGGAGTTCGATAACTGTTTATGGGGATCGGGTCATGACGATTCCGAAAGTAATCTCAATGGCGATGGCGGGGAAGTGTATGAGGCGTGGATGTAGCGCCTACTTGTGTTATGTTAAGGATGTGGAAACGCCAACACTGTAACTATCAGATGTTCCAGTGGTGTGTGGACTTCCAGACATGTTCCCAGAAGACTTAGCAGGAGTGCCGCCTGACTGAGAGATTGAGTTTCAGATTGATTTGGTACCGGGTGCCCAACCTGTTTCCAAGGCACCGTATCGTTTGGCTCCGCGGAGATGAGAGAGTTGATGGAGCAATTGCAAGAGCTGCTTGATAAGGGGTTTATTAGACCGAGTATCTTTCCTTGGGGTGCTCCAGTCTTATTCGTAAAGAAGAAAGACGTAGTATGAGGATGTGTATAGACTACCGAGAGCTAAACAAGTTGACGGTGAAGAACCGATACCCCTTACCGGGATTGATGATTGTTTTGATCAGCTCCAAGGTGCCAATTGGTTTTCACGGATAGATCTTCAATCTGGCTACCATCAGCTAAAGGTGAAAGAGCAGGATATTCCTAAAACAGCTTTTCGTACGCGTTACGGTCATTACGAGTTCCTCGTTATGTCTTTCGGTTTGACCAATGCACCAGCTGCTTTTATGGATCTGATGAACCGAGTATGTCGGATGATGTTGGATAAATCAGTGATTGTGTTTATGATGATATCCTGATTTATTCAAAGAGTAAGATAGAGCATGCCGGTCACATTCGAGAGGTGTTGGAAACGTTGAAAAAGGGAGAAGTTGTATGCCAAGTTTTCCAATGCTTGTTTTGGTTGCGTGAGGTTCAATTTTAGGTCACGTGGTGAATCCGGAGGGGATTATGGTGGATCCGGCAAATGTGGAAGCGGTGAGCAATGGAAGTCTCCAAAGACGCCATCCGAGATCCGTAGTTTCTTGGGTTTGGGGCGGGCTATTACCGAAGGTTTATTCAAGATTCTCTAAGATCGCGTTCCCCCTAACCAAGTGACCCGTAAGGATGTAAAGTTTGCGTGGGTCAAGATCAAGAAAAGGCGTTCGAGGAATTGAAAATGAGATTGACCCAAGCTCCTGTTCTGTCATTACCCGATGGAAGCGAAGACCTGGTGGTTTATTCTGATGCTTCCTACTCGGGATTGGGTGCGTGTTAATGCAGAAAGGGAAGTTATAGCCTAACTCCCGACAATTAAAGGTTCATGAGGTTAACTATCCTACTCATGACTTAGAGCTAGCAGCTGTGGTCTTTGCGTTAAAGATTGGAGGCACTACCTGTATGGGATGAAGTGCACCATATTCATTGACCATAAGAGCTGAAGTATTTCTTTGAGCAGAAAGACTTGAACATGAGGCAGAGGAGATGGTTGGAGCTCATAAAAGATTATGATTGTGAGATCCATTATCATCCGGCAAAGCCAACCGTGGTGGCGGACGCCTTAGCCGAAAGGAAAGGCCTGAGCCGATTCGAGTAAAGGCGTACAAGCTGATTAGACTTCTGATATGGTGAAGCAAGTCAAAGGTGTTTCAAGATGAGGCGTTGAAAGAAGATCATCTTAACTCTGAAAGAATGAGAGGTCTGGTCGCGATGTTGGGTGAAAAACACATTTGGTGTTAAAACCTGATTTTGACGAACGGGATTCCTCGTTTTGGGATCTACGGTGAAGATTATGGATGAAGCTCACAAGACTCGATACTCTATTCATCCCGGTGCTACAAAGATGTATCAAGACATGAAGAAAGACTATTGGTGCCGGGTAGAAGCGTGATGTTGGAGTATGTGAGTAAATGCCTTACTTGTTACAAGTGAAGGCCGACATCAAAATCCGTATGGGAAGATCCAACCTTTGGATATATCAGAATGGAAGTGGGAGCACATCACCATGGATTTCATTACGAAGCTACCGCGTACATAAAAAGGATATGATGCTATATGGGTGAC